>CM060105.1:28816457-28976457 GCA_030522415.1 Channallabes apus | reverse complement strand
TTTTAATAATAAAATTGTAAATATCAGGCATAAAATTGAGGCTTTGAAACCGAACAATGTAATTGATACAGATGTTAACCTAGCCATGTCAGATTCAAACCTAGAATACTTTACTCCCCTTGAAGAGAATGAACTAATTTCACTCATCTCTTCTGCAAATTCATCAACCTGTATATTAGATCCTATACCGACACATTTTCTTAAACAGATAGTACCAGTAATAAACAGAACCGCTGTTGAGAATAATTAATTCCTCACTCAACATTGGTTATGTTCCAAAATCTTTTAAATTAGCAGTTATCAAACCAATAATTAAGAAACCTGACCTCGACCCCTGTCAGCTGTCCAATTACAGGCCAATATCAAACCTCCCCTTTATCTCTAAGATTCTGGAAAAGATAGTAGCGGAGCAGCTATGCTCATATCTACATAGAAATGGCATACATGAACTGTATCAGTCAGGATTTAGGCCTCATCACAGCACAGAAACAGCACTCGTTAAAGTAGTAAATGACCTCCTATTGGCCTCTGATCAGGGTTGTGTAACTATGCTTGTATTACTCGACGTCAGTGCAGCTTTTGACACCATTGATCATGCTATTCTTCTTCACAGATTAGAAAATGTAGTAGGAATTAAGGGTACAGCCCTCTCCTGGCTCAGATCCTATTTGACCGATCGTTATCAGTATGTAGACTTAAATGGTGATTATTCTGCATGTTCTCTAGTGGAGTTTGGTGTCCGCAGGGTTCAGTTTTAGGCCCACTTCTTTTTTCCCTTTACATCCTTCCTCTGGGCAACATAATCCGTAAGCATGGTATTAGTTTTCATTCTTATGCTGATGACACACAGCTATACGTCTCAACAAAACCTGATGAGAAAAACCATCTTACTAAAGTTGAGCAATGTGTGCAGGACATAAGAAATTGGATGCTAATTAACTTCCTTCTGCTTAATCTGGATAAGACAGAAGTTCTAGTCATACAGTAGGACCGCATACAGCTAGAAGTAAAATCTTAGATCACACCGTAACTTTAGATGGCCTTTCTGTTCCATCAAGTGCAACAGAAAAAGACCTCGGCGTGATTATAGATTCCAGCCTTTCATTTGAAGCTCATGTAGATAATGTAGATAAGGAAGGATAGCATTCTTTCACCTCAGAAATATTGCCAAGATAAGAAATATATTGTCGCTAAACGATGCAGAAAAACTAGTTCATGCTTTTATCACTTCTAGGTTGGACTATTGTAATGCCTTACTGTCTGTTTGTTCCGTTAGGTGCATAAACAAGCTTCAGCTAGTCCAGAATGCAGCAGCGAGAGTCCTCACTAGAACCAGAAGATATGAGCACATCAACCTTATCCTACCTTCACTACATTGGCTCCCTGTGAAATTTCGCATTGATTTTAAAATACTACTCTTGACATATAAAGCATTAAATGGTTTCGCGCCGCAGTATCTGAGCGAAACGCTAGTGTCTTACGATCCGCCATGCCTACTTCGGTCAAAGGATGCAGGCTGCTTGTCAGTACCGCGTATTATGAAAACTACAGCTGGGGGCAGAGCTTTTTCTTACAAAGCCCCAAACTTATGGAATAGTCTTCCGAATAGTGTTCGGGACTCAGACACAGTCTCAGGTGTTTAAGTCCAGGCTGAATACCTATTTATTTAGCCAAGCATTTTTATAAATAGATTTGCCATTAGGTAAAGGAGCAGATCTGGGGGACTCATGGACGTAGAGTATTATGGTGAACTGGTATGTTTAGATGCTGTCTTCCTCACTCTCATATGATCACTCAGGTTTGTTGACGGTGAGGTGATTGTTTGCTTTACATCTCAGGCAGCCCTCATGTTTGTGTTTCCTTCTGGCTCTCCCTTTTAGTTATGCTGTCATAGTTAGTCCTGCCGGAGTCCCTGCTTGCACTCTACAGTAAATATACATTCACATTATACATTGTGACTGTGACCATACCTAATTGCCATCTCTCCTCCTCTTCTCTTTCTCCCCCTCTTTCTCTTTCCCCTCTCACCCTTTCACTCTCTCTCTCTCTGTCAAGCTACACATGTCATTCCTGAGCTGCCAGTGATCCAGACTCCCTCTGCCCTCCAGACCTGTCTGATCCATCCTGGTGCCCCGTTTCTGGTTGGAGGTCTCGTCACATGGATGCCCCGTGTGTCTCTTTGGGATGCGTCTGGTGTCTGGGGATGATTCTATCTACTTAGAAGATGGTTCTGGCCTTGACTGGTGTTAGCAGCTGTTTCTCTGAGGACTTGACAATTCGATAGTTCAGGACTCAGATAGAACTTTCTACAAGTCTATCTGAGTCTCCAATAACTACTGGACTCCATTTTAACATCAATTAACATCAACTATTATAGCTGAACTGCCTGCAACCTATCACACAGTATAAATGCAGATCATTTCCTGCTATCTGTTTCACCCAGATGAGGATGGGTTCCCTGTTGAGTCTGGTTCCTCTCAAGGTTTCTTCCTATTACCATCTCAGGGAGTTTTTCCTTGCCACTGTCGCCTGTCACCAGGGACTATCTGAACATTTTGATTCATTCACATTCCATACAAACTTAAATAATTCTTTTGATTGTGTAAAGCTGTTTTGAGACAATGTCAATTGTTAAAAGCGCTATACAAATAAAATTGAATTGAATATGTAATTTATTTTAGTTTCAAAACACTAAATTATTTACAGTAAGTCCCCTATATATTGTAGCGTTTTTCGACGCTAGCAGGGATCTTGGAGTACGAGTGAGCTTACTTGCTCCCCAATGCAAATGGCTGGGGAGTAGTTTATTAACTCTCAGCACAAGCACACATACACAGGTCAAGCACACACACATACACACACCCCACCCAACTTGGCCGAAGCCACTAACCCAAACACCCTTCTCTCTCATGGTAGAGACAGAGAAAACCCCCGCAAAGCATGACGGTCTTCAGCCGCTGGCCCGCCCAAGCCACACTGCCCCCACCCGAGCTGTGACCGTCCCCGGTCACCATGACTCTCAGTCTTGGAGGCGTGAAGGCGGTCGGCGTTCACGGGGTCCTGTTGTAGTGCACATTGTCCCGGAGGCGGTTCGGCCTCCGCAGAGTTCGATGTCTCGCCGGCGTGCGGCTGGTAAGGCGCAAGACGGTCTCGTTGGAGCAACACTCGCGCCCGCCCCGCCAACCGCACCCGGTAAATGAACTCGGCGAGCTGAGCGATTACCGTACAGGGGCCCACCCAGTGAGACATGAGCTTGGGTGAACGCCCTCTCTTCCTTCCGGAACACACCCACACCTGCTCACCAGCAGCAAAGCCTCGCTCCTGGCTGTGAGTGTCCACGCCCACACGCTCCACAGGTGCCCCCACCCGCAAGTCCTGCAGCGGTGCCCGCGAGCGCTGGGTGGGGCCCTTCTTTACCAGCGGCGGCGCAGGTGAAATGACTGCGGGCGATGCTCTCGGCGAGGGAGTAACTCGGCACACGCGCTCTTTCCTTCGACGCGCTTTGCTGCCCGGAGGTTCACCTGGCACGACCACCGGCGCTCGTCCGACGGCTGCTGGGGTACGCTGTCCCTCAAACCCAGGAACGTTGCATCGCCGCGAAACCCCAGAGACTATTCCGTTGTCTAGCCGTGACGGGTAGCCCTGTCCCCGGCTAGATTCACCTACCGAGTGCCCCCGAGCTGCGGGCGATCGCTCGGCCCTTTCGCCGTGATGCACCGCATTTATGGGTTCAGCGCGCTGTGCTGCGCGTAGCGCCTCGGTGAGGGAAGCTGGTGCTGCCAACCTGGTGTGCTCACGGAGCCGCGGCGGTCGGAGTCCTCGAAGAAAAGCGTGATAAGCTAGCTCTTCCTGCTTTTTGGGCTCGCATTTTGGATAGCCCCGGCGCGCCAGGCCTCTTAAGTCCATGGCGAACGTGCCCAGTGGCTCAAATGCGCGCCGCTCGCGGACTGCCAGCTCCTCGCACGCTGCTTCTTGATGATCACCGGCGCCGAACCGGAGGTGAAGCGACTCGCGAAGCTTTGCCCAGTCTTTCCGCTCATCGGCCCGGAGGTCTTCCAGTGCCCGGAGCGCGGCGCCCTTCAGCGAGAGTGCAACCCTTACAGCCGTTTCCGCCGTAGACCAGCCTGCAAAGTCGGCGGCTAGCTCCACTTGGGCGAAGAACGCGTAGGGTTCGACGGCGCCGTTGTAGGAAGGAAGGCGCAGCTGCAGCGCACATCGCCGGCACGGAGCTGTAGCTTGCTCCGACACTTGCGCAGCGTCACCGTTGAGCTCCGTTCCGAGATCCAGTGCCGGGATCCTCATCTCGCCGCTCCATTTTTGTCGTGCCGTTTTGCTGGCACTTGCTCCATCCGGGAGATGCTTTTTCCGGAGTCGTGCTGCAACTCGGCGGCCCTCCTGAATCTTTCGCAGGTCCTCCGCCGTTCGCTCGAACTCTAAATTCTCCATCCCACTTCTGACACCAATGTAGCGTTTTTCGACGCTAGCAGGGATCTTGGAGTACGAGTGAGCTTACTTGCTCCCCAATGCAAATGGCTGGGGAGTGGCTGCACAAGCACACATACACAGGTCAAGCACACACACATACACACACCCAACTTGGCCGAAGCCACTAACCCAAACACCCTTCTCTCTCATGGTAGAGACAGAGAAAACCCCCGCAAAGCATGACGGTCTTCAGCCGCTGGCCCGCCCACGCCACACTATGAATGAGTTCTGTTTCGAGAGCTTGTTCGTAAGTTCAATTTGTTTGTAAGTCCAACAAACATTGTCTAGGTACTAGGATACTAACACAATTAGTATTCACAATAACACAGTGTTCTTTAGAATTGTCTCGACTTTTGTCTCCATTGTTATTGCTTGTCTCTACTTGGCTCTCCTTAGCTCTCCTTGGCAGTAGCAGCTTCATCGCTGCATCCTTCGCGCTGGCTTCCTGGGCTTGTACTGCAACAAGAGGATACATGCTGCACGCACGTGACAATGTGCGCCGTACATTTGATCTAACTTCTGTGATTGAACATGCATGAATGCCTGTTCATATCTTCAAAGGTTTGTACCTCAAATGTACTGTATGTAGGGGACTATACTGTGCTTGTGTTAGACTGGTAATATTAATACTAAAGCATCTCCCAAAAATCCACAAAAGCTATATACAGTAGGAGAAATGCAAGCATAAGTCAATGACAATTGAAAAATATATATATGTATTTATTCGAAAGCCTTGCCAGCGTGTGTTAATGAGGATGCTTCAGACTTCAAACTGTGTGTTTGGGTTAGCGGATATGTCCAGTAGAACGAAAGTTATCATTACTTTTACAATGTGTAAATTTTTACCCCTAAATTTAATAAGTCAGTAATCTTCAACATAAAATGTAATACAAAAATGTAAATCTTAAAAAAAGAAAATTAATTGCATTTTATTATTTTTTGATGATAGAAAACAACCAAAAAAAAAAATCATGTGATCTTGTGTATCTGTGCTATTTCGTTGCCTATGTGACCCTTTAAAAAAATCCTGTCCTGTATATGTTTATTAAAAAACAACAAAACAAATAGTGACTAAAATACTGTGAGCTTCTACACCGTCTTTTTCGCTGCATATTTTCCATGTTCTGTACTTGTCTATGTTGTGTGTGTGTGTGTGTGTGTGTGTGTGTGTGTGTGTGTGTGTGTGTGTGTGTGTGTGTGTGTGTATGTGTGTATGTGTGTGTGTGTGTGTGTGTGTGTGTGTGTGTGCGCTTGTGATGTGGATCTCATGTCTGTGCCATACGCTCTGGAGAGGTCTTGGGTGTCCTGGCTCAGGCCGGGCCTGTCGCTGTGGCTTTGAGGTGGTGGTGTCGACTGACTCCTCCGGTAACCGTAGTGCTCTCTGTCACTCTTATCTGGACACACTGTCTCCAACAGGCCTGACAGACACACTAGCTCATTTCACACACCACATACTCCACTTCTCCACCACTAAATCTGTCTGTGTCTTCCTCATGACATTAAATTGGCTCGACATACACACACACATACACTTGAGTAACACATTCACTGTAATTCCAGGTTCTGTAATACACAATCATGCGTGATAAACACCCTCGACATATGCTGTCACTTGTAATATCTTCAGAACGCTCATAAAAACTTTTTTTTACTTTTCTGTATGTAAAAAAATCTGTGAATTTAAATGAACTTTATAACATTTTCAGGTGGACACAGCACATTGTTTTACACTGAAGGATCACATTGACAATTACACAAAGCAGCACAATTTTTAGTTTTTTTAGTTTTTTTAGGTTTTTCTTTTTTAGTATAAAAACTTCTTGATCAAATCTGTCATATGGGTTGACTGAAAAGACAAATTTGCCCATTCTTTTAAGACGGTATGTATGTAATGCCTCCGGCGCAGGGGCCCCTGGAGCCTAGCTATCCCAGGTGACTTAGGGCACAAGGCGGTGTACACCAATCCATCGCAGAGCACACACACTCACACGCTCATTCACACACTACAGGCAATTTGGGAACGCCAATTAGTCTTTGGCCTGTGGGAGGAAACCCAGGGGAACCCCACCAAGCACGGGGAGAACATGCAACTTCCATGCACACAGACCCTGACACAGGAATCAAACCCAGACCCTGGAGGTGCAATGCTAACCACTACCCCACCGCAATATCTGAATGTAAATGTATTAAATTCAATTGAATGTCTTGCTCCATGTGTGCGAGCACTTGCTGAACATTTCATATCCACCATATAAGTGCACTGCATTGATTGTTACTGAGTGTAAAAACACATTAGAAGATCCACTTCTGTCACCAATTTTAACTCTCTTACTTTAGATTATCAGTAAGTCAGTTCTAACATCACAGTGATCTTCTCATACTTTCCATTGCACATTTCTACGACACAGGAAAACTTGCTGTAACCTCACTGCCACTGACTTTATCAACTTTATTCATCCACAGACGGTTAGTAAACAACAAACCACATCACCTGAGCAATCACATGACAACCAGTCAACATGATATCCGAGCTGTGTCATTTATTCGGGTCGCCACCAGCATGGCTGGCAGGAGAGGAGATCAGCTTCTCTGTGCTGCCATCCTGGGTAGATTTATTGGATACACCACTTAATGAAGCATGCCTGAAAAACAAAAGAAGAAGCATGATTGTAGTGGATGAAGATAACAACAAACAAATGACTAGTAATGTAATCAGGGAGATCATTGGGAAGTTTGTTGATCAGGAAGAGTTCAGTGTGGCCTGAGTTCAGATCAAATTCAAATTTTTATTAGTCACATACACAATCATACACAGTATAATATGCAGTGAAATGCTTTTATACGACCGCCAGTGACCTTAAAAAAAAGAAAATAAGAAAATAAAATCTTGTACGTAAAATAAATAATCAATAAAAAGGAAATACTAAAGAAATAATTTTAACTAGTAAAATTTGTAAAATTAACTGTGCATAAGGGCATAATAAAATATTGCAAAAATATAGAAATATGGTATTAAAGTGTCAGTGGTTGTGCAAATATGCATGAAAGGTGACATGTGCAATTGTCCAGATGTATGAGTATTTAGTGCAAGATCGTGCTGAATAATTGTAAATTCAGTGTAATGAACGTTGGCTGAACGTTGAAACAGTTTGTAAGTTATCTGAAGGTGGATGGGAGTGGTTTGTAGGTTTTTCATGTCTGTTCATAATTTATCACAGAATTGTGTGCTCGCAGAAATTCCTTGTTTAATTGCTGGCATGGAGAACATTGAGCTGTCCATAAAAACCTCACATACAGAGTGCTAGATATTAAATCCACACTAAATCTGCATGGTAAACTACTAAACAATAATACAGTAGATGCAGAGTGTTACAGTTTTTGAGTCACTTTCAGTTTGGCACAGGTTGTAGTGAAATTGTAGGTGATTACATCATACAGTAAATGCAAGTACACTGTTCCATTTTATAGGGAATGCATAGTCAATTATGAGAAATTTTACCATGGTAGTCTGATGGTCCCTGTACCATGGTATACATCCATCTAATAACTTCTGTAGTCCAACTAGGGACGGTGGAGACCAAAGATTACCATTGTATTTACAGTATTCACATTTTTTACGACTATGAAAGGAAATCTGGTCAACACTCGCACATATGCATTCGCATGGTCTACAGTAACATATTGTATTTTTGATGGTGTAATCATTCTGTACTTATTTGCTAATATAAAACATGTACCACACTTTACTACATGGTTCTGTCATGGTACGTACTTTGGTACAACAGTACATGTGCAGTAATAGAACATGATTCTACAGTGTACTGTAGTATAGTACTATACACCTTATACATGCTGACATAACATAATGGGAATATTTATATAATAACCTCTGCAATGACATTTTACTTTTTATGGTTCTCTCCAAAAGCTAACACACAATACTTTGATGAATACTTTGGTATTGTCTGTACTTTAGATATACTATATCTAATATGGTACCGTATATACAAACATACCATATTAGATACATGCTGAAGTTTGTTAACAATTGTTGTACCCATTACATTTACATTTACATTTAGGCATTTGGCAGACGCTCTTATCCAGAGCGACTTACAAAAAGTGCTTTAAAGTTAACATCACTGGATACATACTTACACTGGGTTAACTAGGTTTATAACTAAGTGCCATTAGTAGAACACAACTGGGAAGAGAGGTTTTTTTTTTTTTTTTTTTTTTTTTGCGGGGGGGGGGGGGGGGGGGGGGTTAGTCCAAGTACTGGAGAAACAGATGCGTCTTGAGTCGTCGTTTAAAGATAGTCAAAGTCTCTGCTGTACGGACATCTAGAGGAAGTTCGTTCCACCACTTAGGTGCCAGAACAGAAAAGAGCCTGGATGAATGTCGCCCTCGATCCCTGAGAGATGGTGGGATGAGGCGAGCAGTGCTGGAGGATCGGAGGGAACGTGGTGCAGTGCGTGGTGTGATTAGAGCAGAGAGGTAAGTGGGTGCAGGGCCATTTTTAGCTTTGTAGGCAAGCATCAGCGTTTTGAATTTGATGCGGGCAGCTACAGGAAGCCAGTGCAGGGAGCGGAGGAGTGGGGTGGTGTGGGGTTAAGTACCACAGTGTTCACCAGAGTATTGTGGTGCACACTGTAGTACTATGATGATACCTACTGAAGCGCCACAGTACCAACCCTGGTACTCTATTAAGCCATATGCTGATTACACTTGTAATGTCTGAAGTACCCCAGTAAAACTATTGTACATACACTACCGTTCAAAAGTTCAAAACTCCATGATTGTTCCTGATTTTTATTTCTTTCTACACTGTAAAGGAATGCTGAAGGCGTCCAAAAAATGCATTATTCTCCTTTGAACAATTGATATTGAGATGCTTCTGCTACTTCTGCTCTGTAAAGACTTCATAACGCCTCTAATCTGAGGTGCTGTTAATTGGTCATTTTTCAGGCTGATAACTCTAAATGAACTTCTCGTCTGCGGCAGAGGTAGGTTTTGGTCTCGTCCTCCTGGGATGGCCTTCATGAGAGCCAGTTTCATTATGGTGCTTGACGGACTTTGCAAATGCACTTGACAATACTGTTCTTTCAAGAAGTATTACAGAAAGGCTGACCTCTGTGTCTTAACATAACAACTAACTGGTGTTTTTGTTGTTGTTACGTAATTACCTAATTCCATATGTGTTATTTTATAGATTTGAAATCCCCAGTATTCTTGTAGAATGTAGAAAATATATCACTAAACAAAAACTTTTGTTTAAAAAGAAATTTGCAAGTGATCTAAAACTTTTTTGTATTATGTATTATGTATTATGTTATATACTGCAGCTCACTATGGTAAACTTTATTTTGGGCAATTTGTAATTTAAGTCATGTGACTTTTAAAGTCTAGTCACTGAGAACTAATAAGAATTAAAACTTTGGACTGTTAGACACAATGTTGAAAAATGTTCAGGAATGCAAACGTGGGAAAGCTTTTTACAATTAACTCACATGTACAGTACATTATAAGGACAAAAGTATTTGGCCAAACCTGTTAATTATTGAATTCAGATGTTTCAGCCAGGCCCCTTATCCCCAGAAGGGCAATCTTAATGCTTCAGCATACCAAGACATCTTGGACAGTGCTATGTTTCACTAAACTGTGTGGCAACATTTTGAAGTGGTTGTCAGGGCTCATTGTGTTGTGTGCCCTAACATAGATCCCTGACCTCAACCCCGTCAAGCACCTTTGAGATGAACTAGAACGGAGATTGCGAGCCAGGTCTTCTCGTCCAACATCGGTGCCCGACCTCATAAATGCTCTACAGAATGAATGAGCATGAATTCCTACAGAAACAATCCCACATGGAGTGGACGGCCTTCCAAGGAGAGTGGAAACTGTTGTAGCTGTAAAAGGGGGACCGACTCCATATTGATGGATATATGTTTGAATACAATGTCATTGCCGTTTTTGGCCAAATACTTTTGTCCATATAGTGTAGTGTAGCTCCAGTTGATTAAAACATGGTTTAAGATCACATCAAGTGAACAGTTAATGTTCATGTATGTCTGTTGTAGATCATTAGTTCAGTTGTTGATTTCACTTGTTTTTCTCTCTTTTGCACCTGAATGAACGAGGCACAGGGGACCACTCATATTACTGAGCTATCACTGTGATGGAGTGTAAAAGGTAAAAAGAGAGGCACATGGAGCCATGGTGTCAGTTGCCCCTTAAATGTGTCTGGTACCGGTGAAACGATCCCATGGTGGTGCTTTGCTGTGTTTTAAGCCAGACTGCCTTGTCCTCTAGCTATCACATATTGCTGCATATCTAACCTTAGCTTTGACCTTGGCATGTGTATGCTCGGTGTAAATCCGATCTGCAAAGAGTCATTAATCTCATCATCTCCTTCATCTATTACCTTGACCTTTAACTGCGCCCTTCACTTGACCAGCACAGCAACACTGGCTTAACATTTAATCTGACTCCAAGACAAGACTTCGAGCTATTCAATACCTGGTCTTATGTTAACCTTAATGAGGGTGTGCAGAAATGGTTAATTATGACAAACACTACAGACACTGGAGTAACATCATCAGGATAATTCATAGCTAATGATTTTGGGGTGATTGACAGATTGGATTGTAGTAGATGACAAGACTTGGAACAGAATCCTTTGTGTGTCTAATGTGTGTTTCGGGAGGCATGGGTGACTTAGACATGAACAATGTCTCTGTTGTGGATTTTTTTTATGTGCATTAAAGGTTGCAAAAGAATTCTCTGGCATCTGTGTTTTTATTAGTCAAAGTAGAATAAAATAAGTAGCGAAACATGGGAAAGCAAGGGCATGTAAAAGGAACGTGCATGGGCATGCATTAGAAATGGCGTCAGATCATTCAGACCAGACTGCTCTTTAGAAATGTTCTGTTCTATTGTTCTGTTACAACCATGTAGATCACAGATCATTCAAAAAAGAGACTCCCAAACAAACCAAATGAAGAGATATCTCTCTTGTAAAAATGCGAATAAAATGAGGTCTTTCGTGCTGAATAGCAGAGAAACCCCTGCTGGAGGCTCAGCTTGTGCTGGGAGTAATTACTCACAGGCCACTTTGGAGGAGGATATTCATGAGCAAGAAGCAACATTGTTTCTCTGCCCTATTAGTCAATTCAAATGGAAATCATAACTCCATGATAAGGAAAGCTGAATATTGAAGTTCAATATTTCATTAAGACGGAGGCTATTAAGTTTAGATGTTTTTATTCTCACACTGTGTTTAATCAGAACATGTTGAGAAAAATACCTACAGGGAAGTAAAAAGAAAAAAGAGGAAACGCAATAAAGAGGAAAGGAAGAAGCATGATTGTGGTAGGGGATGATAATAATGAATAAATAAATAGCAAAGTAAGTCCGAGTTCATTTTCTGGAAACAAGCTTCAAGAGGAATTACTTTTTTTTCAGATTCATTGGTGTGGTTCCATATTTTGCTCATTATTTCACAGATGTTTTGGAGTACAACAGTACATATAGAATACAAATGATATTTTGAGAGAAAAAGGTATAACCATTATAAAAGGTGAGATATACTGTATGTATATTAATAACTGGAGAATAAACATTGGTTTTAGACCTTTGGGTCAGGTGTGTGGAGCGACGTGACCTAAACTGGGGTGATATACAGTACTGGGTAAATCAGCATGCTGCGTTGGCCTTAAATGGAAAAGGGGAATTATTTCATTAATGATCAACGTTCATTGTTTTGGAGAATTTCCACTGATGAATTTCCAAATGTCCAAATAATAATAATAACAATAATAATAATAATAATCATAATATGTTATTGTGTTAAAATTAGCCCTGCTTTCACACTTGTTTCACACAGTGCTTGTTGTGGAGAAACGCTTAAAGCTTCTTTTGGGCTGATAGGAAAAGAAATTACACTGTAACCATGGCAACCATGGGTTTAAAAAAATCTTCCAAGCATACAGTCAAATTGATTTTTTTAAGCACATTTAACACAACACAGGTGACCAAAGTGCTGTGCAATCCTGAAATAGCTGCAGATACAAAAACAGACGACAATAAAAAAGTCCACCCTCATTAAGCAGTTTTGTCAGTCTTGTCTTGTCAGTTAGTCTTGTCACCTCTACACCTCCAGGGTTCGTGTGTGTGTGTGTGTGGAGGTTGCATGGTCTTTTACTGCTTGGTGGGTTTCCTCCTGATACTCTGGTTTCCTCCCAAAAATACATGCACTCTGGTCTGATTGGTGTTTTCAAATTGGTGGATTCAAGTGTGCGTTGGGTGTGTGAGTGTGTGCAATATGTTGGCACCCCACACGACCCCACTCTGCCTGGTGCTGTAAGTTCTCTGGGAAAGGCTCCGGTCTCCTTGCAGCCTTACCCAGGATAAGCAGTGGAACATGGAATGTTCTTCAGTACTAATTTTACAGGTAACCTGTGCCTGGACGCTTTCTGTAAAGGCTTCCCTTGTGCTTTTTGTTGACTTTTACCTATTATTAATATTATTATTATTAATGATAATTTGTACAGCGGAAAAGCAGGAAAAGCAGCTGTCTCAGTCTTCCCCTCTGTTTCCTATCACACACATTCTCACTTCCTGGAATTGAAATATCTGGTAGCTTTGATTCACTAAGATTCCTTTCTGATTGTTTAAAAAAAAATGCTTGCATGTATTTCTTGGAATGTGATTCGTTCCCCAAAGGGAGGTGAATACAGTATGATGAATGTGATGAAGACGGAACGATGCACAGACCTTTAGATAATTTCTCTCACATGTGAAAGGGTTTAGTCACTGACATGCCATAAGCTTTAGCCTACATCAGCAAAACGTTCTGTTAACTGAAGAAACAGATGGTTGGCTTGTTAAATCTCACTGAGATCCACCGCAAGCTCCCTTCTTTCTGTTTTGAAATGGTGTTTAAAATAAGTGCTTATTTTCTGTGTTCAATTCAGTTCAAAATTTATTTGTACAGCACTGCTAATAATGTAGCTTTTTTTAAATTTAATTTAATTTTTTTATCAATATACAGGGGTATGTGAACCATTTGGAATTTAATGCTTTTCTGGTTGAGTTAGTCATAAAATGTTAATTGATCTTCATCTAAGTTAAGGGTATTATATTTACATTTAGGCATTTGGCAGATGCTCTTATCCAGAGCGACTAACATTTTTTATCTCATCTGAGCAGTTGAGGGTTAAGGGCCTTGCTCAAGGGCCCAACAGTGGCAACTTGGTAACCACTGAGCTAACCCTGGCCCTGTATTATATAACAATATAATGTGCCTAAAATAATAACAATAAAATTCTCCTCAAATCTTCCTGACCATACTTTACATTTGGGATGATGTTTTCATGATGATATTCAGTTCATGTTCTTTTTAGTTTAGCAGAAGCTTCCTTTGCCATGGAATCCCTACATGTTAAAGTTTTCTACTACTGCAGCCAGTTCCAATGATGCCTTCAAATCTTTGGTTGTCACTGGAGGATGTTTCTTGACCTCATTGATGAGTCTTTGTTGCAGGTCATTTTGACTGGAAACCCACTTTTTTTGGTAGAGTAGACAGTCCTAAAGTGTCTCCATTTGCCCAACTGGAGACTGGTGAATTTCTAAAGTCTTTGAAATCAATTTGCAATCCTTTTCAGCTTTATGTAAATCAATGATTTTTGATCACATATCTTAAAAGCTCAAATATTTACTCAAAAAAGTTTGAGTGGTTTTTAATCAAACTAGCTCTAGTCTTTCTCTCTCTAGGTGAGCTCCAAACTCATGTTCTCTCCAGGTACTGTATACTAACACTCGCCTCAAATAACCTTTTTGTGGTCATTAACTCTAGAATTCACACACTTTTCTCCACAAGATTTTCATGGTTGTTGTGACTTTCACATTTATGATTGTGTGTTTATAGCCATTCTGTGGATGACATGCTGCAGTGTGAGGTCACAGCCACCAGAGGGAGCCTGAGCACTGTTCTCACTCACTTACTCATCTTCTATACCGCTTTATCCTGTATTCAGGGTCGCGGGGACCTGGAGCCTATCCCAGGAGGCTTAGGGCATGAGGCAGGATACACCCTGGACAGCGTGCCAATCCATCGCAGAGCACACACACATTCACACACTATGGTCAATTTGGGAACGCCAATTAGCCTAATCTGTATATCTTTGGACTGTGGGAGGAAACCGGAGTACCCGGAGGAAACCCACCAAGCACGGGGAGAACATGCAAACTCCATGCACACAGAGACGGGAATCGAGCCTGGCCGGGAATCGAACCCAGACCCTGGAGGTGCAAGGCGACAGTGCTAACCACCGTGAGGACTGTTGTGTGTCTGAATTATTCATATCAGTTCAGCTTCTGTTCCCAAGAGCTGAAAAAGTAGACAAAATATAAGATTAATAAACATACTTAGACATTTCGACTTATTTTATTTCTACTCATTCAAAGCTTTAAATTTTATTCTTTGATTGCCAATTAAAGCAATTAGTTAGCTAATTTAAAGGATATATTTCAAGAAGTATACAGTACATAACAACAACAACATTATTATTATTATTATTATTATGCACCTATTAAGTTTACATGTATATGTGCAAGTGTGTATGAGCTATACACCAAGGGATCAACCGCTCAGACGTCCTAATGGCAGCAGATTCCAACCGGTGTGCTGATTCCATGGCTTTTTGAGCATGTTAAGACGTCTGAAAAGCCCCAGATGCTGGAAAAAGTATATAAAAATTTTAAGTTTTTTTCATTATTTATTTTCCACTACAACACACCATGCTGACAAACGACTTGACAATTATCTAATAGATGAAAAAGCTACAAATTCTGTATGTAAAAACAAACACTCTGAAGTAACTAGACCTTGCTGTCTCTTTTAGACCGGGGCTGAGAACCACTAACGTAACCGATGCTCTCAACTGGTAAGTATTTTACTAACCAGTTACTTTGCATTGACAAAGCTCTCTCTCTCTCTCGCTCTCTCTGCTTTTGTATTTTAATACCAAGCGATCATTACTAATAAAGCAGTGGATCAGCCTTTTAGTCTTAATGCTTTGTAAACTTAAACCATTCTTTAAGAACAATTGAAAATCACTTTTTTTTAATATGGATTTAGACCAGGTGAACACAGCACAAGAACCGGTACAAAATATGTTCATGACTAATGCGAGTATGTTTCAAATAAAAAGAAACCCTCTTAAATCTGTCGACATTTTAAATCCACTGATTTAAAACCCCAGACCTCAGCTTGGTTCAGTACCAGGGGTGATGGCCTTCAGGGTGAGACACACACACACACACACACACACACACACACAGTGAAGCATGTGTGTCTTTCTCAGCACTCAGGATATAAAGAATCACAGAGTGTAGGAAACCTCTCATGAACCGAAATAAATGACGCTCGGGAAGACAAGCCACAATAATGCTGAAAAAATGTCTCAACAAGTCGAGCCCATGAAATTTGGCATGTAAAACAGCTTTGCGTTATTTGCATGAAGAGCTGCGAGCAGTGTGCATGAGGTCTGAGAAGTGCAACAGTAATGCTGTCTACAGCCTCCAGCTTCTCTGCAGATGGACAGAATGTGTAGAAAATCCTGAGTGATTACATTCTGAAGAAACAGCTAACATTTTAAATGACTGCAGCTGGAAAACAGTTTGCTGCATCACTGCAATGGCATGGCACCAGTTTCCAACACAGATCCAGACAGACACCCATACGCACGTCTCACAGGATGAGTGTATGTTTGCAGAAATAAATGCATGATTAAACCATTGTGGCACGAGATTCCTTTGACTGTAAAAACATGAAAATATGTACAGCACATGCGGTATCAGTCAAAACTTGACACACCTTGTAATTAATTAAAAGCAGGAAAGATTATGGGATTAGGTGTGTCCAAACGTTTGATTACCCATTACTTTACACTGAATCGCACACTATAAAGTGAAACAACAAGCATGTTTTTATAAATAAAAAAAATAATTAATTGAAAATCAGAAACTGATTTATTTTTTCAGTTGATTAGACATATTTGTAAAGATGTATAAGGACCTACAACACCTTGTCATAAAGTGCAAGGAGCTGTCTGTGAATCATTGCAATAAAGTTTGGATCAAATCAATTTAAAAAAATCAAAAGTGGACACATTTTCTAATTCCATGGTCTTTCCTGATTTTATTTCTTTCTGCACTGCTGTAAAACAATGCTGAAGAAGTCCAAAATATACAATAATCTCCTTTGAACAGTTGATATTGAGATGTGTCTGCACCTAATGCTCTGTAAAGACTTCATAACATCTCTAATCTGAGGATCACTCTTGATCCTTTCCAGAGTTGGCTGTCTAGCCGAAGTGGGCATCTGGAAAAGAAGGGGCTTCGTTAGAGAGAGAAAAATAAACAGTCTCAAACAGCTCCAAGAGTCCTGGGCCCGTATTCACAAAGCTTCTTAGAATTCTCTCAGAGAGCTCCTATCTTAGCTTTAAAAATCCTAACTGGAGTCCTAGACCAAAAGTGATTTAGGAAACTTCTCAGAGCAATCCAAAAACCTTTATCTTAGTGAGGAGGTGTGGTCGACCCCGTTGCTAGGGATGATGCAGAAATTCAAGGACTGTGATTGGTTGATAAAAATAAAAAATTAAATGTGCCCTTTGTGAAAATAGAATATATGATACAAACCATAATGTTTGTACATAAGAAATTGTACTGTATAATCATGACTACAGGCTACTTTATGCTAAATTTCTGTTACAGCCTCCTGAGACCGGAAAAGACAATGACATTACAGAAAGACCATTACTGCCAATGCGGTAACCAAGGACAGATTTTTTTTTTTTAACTTCGCCAGTCCATCAAATGACCTTGCCATCCTGGATGACCAGAAAAAAGAGGAAGCTCTTTGGAAGGTCAGGTCTCTTGTAAACAGAGACCAACAGTCCATAAGGCTGCCTCAATTGATCAAGATCCCTCAAAGCTGGCAAAGATGAGCAAATGATTTCTTTTTCCAGGCCAGTGTCCTGTGTGCCAATGTGAGCCTGGGAAACCACAGGTCGCAGGGCCTCTGTATTTGCCAGTCCCAGTGGTTTGGTGCTTAACTTAAGTCTACAGGAGTCAAAACACATTTCAAGACAAGCAGGTGGGGATTGGAAGACATGCTGTTGTTTGCATGCCAGGGTCACTACCAGGAGGATCCCACCTATACCTACACCAGTATTTCACCTCTATCAAAGTGCTGGATCGCTTAAAGGAAAACGCTGGCAACAGGGACTATTGTAGAATCGAATCTTCATCTTTTTTAGATCTGTAAGTCTTAAATGTCCAGTGACAATGAACAGGAGAGAGGCGCATCAGAGATGAAAGTCAGGAAACCCTCAGAGATTGCTATAACAAAATGGCTGGACAACAAGAAAGGGCCTTTGGCATCTTCCATTTATGGAATAGAGCCTCAGGATATCTGGCCAAGATAGTTAACAAAAGACAAGCGCCATGTTACTGCATCTATACCTGTTGTTGTAACAGAGTTTAATAAAAACATGGGCGGAGTGGACCACATGATCAGCCTCTACCCAATGTCAAGCTGCATAAGGAAATGGACTGTTCATACAATCCTATGTTGGATCCAGTACAGATCTCGCCCGCTCATTGTTGCTTCCAAGTATATTACTTATCATATTATATAAAAATTATATAACTATATTATATATTACTAAATAGAACTAAAATTCATTCTACTTATATCGACAAAGCAAGACCCAGTGTCCATTACAAGGGACATGTTATAACTAATACATAAATGACAGTTTTGAAAAAAAAATAATAATCTGTGAGACATGTTCCTGACACCTCACAGACTTGTGATATAAAAAAAATTAAATATGAAAACTTTTTTTCTTTCGGTTCTCAGGAGGATAGGCTGAATATCTAAAAGTTAATTAAAACAGTCAAATGTTGAAAATGTGTCTGCTTTAAAAGCAACCAGTTTTGACGCTGTAGTTACTATATTTAAGTTTTTACATTTATTAACCATACTGATTTTATTACTTTTAATCCATTTTAGATTGATGGGAGCAAAGTGTCTCAGCTTTTACCAATTTACATGATTGCAGGACAGTCTATTTAAGTTACACTTTGGATGGTATGTAGCTAACAATCAAAGAGATGGAAGGAAGTAAAACAACAAGAAAACCAAATTGCACAGGTGAGGTCCTCCTCTCTACTCTTAACAATTTAACCTTAGGAGCAGTTTTTAGGTCTAAGATGTTTAGTGAATAGTTTTATCTGAACAAAGATTTAGTCCTAAATTTAAGGGGAAATTCTAAGAAAATTTCAAAATTCTACAAATTCTCTTAGAATTTCATCACTAGGAGAAGCTTTGTGAATACGGGCCCAGGGCTGAGACGGGAGACAAACAATCATCTCTGCAACATGGCATACTGTAAATAAGGCCTCAGTGGCGAGAGAGAAGCATGTCCATGCATTTCTAACCAATTAGATTAAGCAGATTATAGCTAAATCCATTACTGGTAATGATTATTTTAATTAATATTAAAGCTTATCTTGTATTGTGGTAACACAGATGTTGATAATACCTCCTGTGTAATTATGAGTAATAGGGATTTAACATATAATACTTTACATATCTTCTTCTTTGTCTTTCGGCTGTTCCCTTTCAGGGGTCGCCACAGCGAATCATCTGCCTCCATCTAACCCTATCCTCCGCATCCTCTTCTCTCACACCAACTAACTTCATGTCCTCTCTCACTGCATCCATAAATCTCCTCTTTGGTCTTCCTCTAGACCTCCTGCCTGGCAGTTCCAACCTCAGCATCCTTCTACCGATATATTCACACTCTCTCCTCTGAACATATCCAAACCACCTCAATCTGGCCTCTCTGACTTTATCTCCAAAACATCTCACATGGGTTGTCCCTCTGATGAACTCATTCTTGATCCTATCCATCCTTGTCACTCCCAAAGAGAACCTCAACATCTTCAGCTCTGCTACCTCTAGCTCTGCCTCCTGTCTTTTCTTCAGTGCCACTGTCTCTAAGCCGTAGAGCATTGCTGGTCTCACCACTGTCCTGTACACCTTTCCTTTCATTCTCGCTGATACTCTTTTATCGCACAACACACCTGACACTTTTCTCCACCGAAGACTTTACATATGGTGAAATTGCTGTCGCTTAGTTTTTTTTGCTGATGTAAAAATCATTTAAATTAACAGACATTACTTGTACATGTTCAGAAAATCATGAAATACATTTTATCACTTTAATGTTCAATATTTACTTGTGAAAAGCAAAGTTCAAGGAAATGTCTTGTTGACCATATGACCATATATGGCAGTGGAACAACATACTTTTAATCTAAAGCTGTTCTTTCATAATGTAAACTATGGCATAGGTGTTGTGTTTTATTTTGAAATACATTTAACAATTTGAAATTGTTCCCTTAGTTATGGGACACTAGATGAAGAGCAGTGGACAAATGCAAAAGGTATTTCAGATATCTCCCCTTTTGTTTGTTTAGAAATGTCATGATTTATTTTGCTATTTTATACAAGGCTTTTAAGTCTGACATTAAAGTTACTCGTTTTAAAGCTTCCCCACAACATGATGCTGCCACCACCATGCAGTGTTAGTCATCCGCCAAGCATAGTGTTTTGCATTTAGACAAAAAAGTTACATTTTGGTCTCATCTGACCAAACACCAAACCTCTTCCACATGTTTGCTGTGTCCTCCACATGGCTTATCGCAAACTGAAAATGAAGACTTTCATCCTGCCACTCTTCCATAAAGGCCAGATTGTAATAGTTGTTCTGTGTCCCACCTTAGCTATGGATCTCTGCAGCTCCTCCAGACTTACCATGGGCCTCTTGGCTGCTTCTCTGATTAATGCTCTCCATGATCTGTCAGTTTAGATGGGCGGCCATGTCTTAGTAGGTTTGCTGTTGTGCCATACTCTTTCCATATTGAAATGATGGACTGAACAGTGCTCCATGAGATGTTCAAAGCTTGGGATATTTTTTTCATATAACCTAACCCTGCTTTAAACTTCTCTACAACTTGTCTGGTGTGTTCTTTGGGTTTAATGATGCTGTTTGTTCTAACTGAGGGCTTCACAGAACAGCTGCATTTATACTGAGATTAAATGACACACAGGTGGACTCTATTTACTAATGAGATGACTTCTGAAGGCAGTTGGTTCTACTGGAGGTTAGTTAGGGGTATCAGAGTAAAGGGAGCTTCCACTTCACAATTATGTACCATTTTGTGTTGATCTATCACATAAAATCCCAATAAAATTAACTGGGTTTATCGATTTATTCAAAGTGTGCAGAAATTCCTTTGCGTTAGTAATTAATAGCAAATTACAAGTAATAATAAAAAAACAAAATAATTAATCTTGAACATGCACTTCAGGCGCGCGCCTTCTGCACGTGAAACTAGAGCGGCTCGAGCCATGCTCCTTCATGGGTTGATCTGGACGAGTCCACTTTCTACAGTAACAGGGGGGCGTCCGAATAATTACCTCGTACATCCAATATACAGGTTTAAATATGATCATGTACATTTACTGAAAATCATGAACCATCAAAAAATTATATATAATCGGATATATTTATACATCTTACAGGGTTTACTTAAACAATTATGATATCCCACACCGCGTGGTCACCCCTGTGTTCCGGGGTGTGAGTGTGCGCTTCTCGCCCGGCTGTGTCCCTCTTTGTCCGGCAACGACTGTAGGCCGTAATAGTCATGGCCAAATTCGCGTTTGAGGATAAATTTTAATTGTAAGTCTTTCTGACGTTGACTGTTTGCTTTATGAGGATTGATAAATATGGAATAATGTAAGAGCCTAGTCTGTTTTTTGTTAACGCTTTAGCGTTAGAGCCGCATACAGCTTGCAGTCAAAGCCCTGGTGTATTAGCTATGCTAGCTACTCGGCTGCTCTCAGCTAACCTAGCTAATCTGGCGAGCGCGTGCACCCCAACCAACAGAGTGCGCGCGGGGTTTCGCGTCGCGTGCGTGTAAGCCTGCGAGCTCGCGTCGCGTGCGCGTGATGAATGAGGAGCGTAACGACTGGTCACTCGGTGTGTGTGTCTGTGTGTTCGCTTCCGTTAGCGGTGTAGCTCCTCGCTAACCCGTTAGCATCACATCTGTAAGTGATCACAGACGGGAGGAGGGGAGGCGTAGAGGGGGGGATCACCAGATTCATTCAGAAAAGAAAAAAAAAACATCACAAGCGCATATTTTATTTTATTTATTCGTGTTCACTTTTCCCGGTTTGAGATCAGTTTAATCCGCGTTCCCCTCCGTTTAGCTGCCTGTCAGGCTGCACTTGGACCTCAGGACTTGTTCGTCACTTCTTCTTCTTCTTTCTTATTTGTGAACGGTGCCATGGCAGCGCGCGGCCGGTCTTATTAATGGCTGCCGAATCGGGGAGACTGCAGGCGGGACAAGGTCAAGGGAAGCGCGGCAAAGGTAGGCAAACGGCCATCTCTCTGTGTCCGAGCGGAGTCCACAACTCAAAAAACAATCTGCCCTTTCCACCCTTGTCCCTGTGTGTGGGTGTATATATACATATACACCGGCCTTGTATATTTCCCTCTCATGGGCTCTGTGTGTGTGTCTCTCTCTCTGTGTGGGGAGCTGGTTGTATGTCAGCTTGTCTGTCCACTGGGCTCTACCTGCGTCCTGTGTCCACTCAAGTCTCACACGCTCTTTTTTTTCCCTTCCTTGCCATCCAGCCTCAAGCCCTCTCTCACCCAGATTACATGTTGGGCATGAGCACGCAGTGTGGTGCGGAATATCTATATGCATTTGCTTTCCTGCATTATGAAAGTTATATGTCTAAACTACACGACATGACGCGCAGCGACACTTCAGTGTTTTAATCAACCTGAGTCAGCTTGCATTTGTATTGGGTTCAGCACAGTGCCATGCATACAGCAAGTATGCCATAACATCTGGATCCAGAAAGGGACATGACACTGTATACAAATAGTTAATGCACACGGCTGCATTAATCTCACAGGTCCATATACATGCTGATGGGTTCAGAGCCTGCTTTTTTTATGGAGTATTTAACAATACTCCATAAAAAAAAAAAAATTCTTACATTTTTTTTTCTCTCCCTGTCTCTCATTTCCATGTTTAGGTTCCCAGATGAAAAGCCCGGAGAAAAAGAAGAGGAAGTCCAGCACTCAGGTGAAATAATTTTCTATAACGGATGTAAACATAGAAACTAATTATTATTATTATTTTTTACAGCTCAGGGATCTCGAGTCTTACTCCGAGTTCATGTTTGGAGTCTAACAAGTTTTCCTAACTTTTTCTCCAAATACACATGGATTGGCTACTCTAAGGGCGGTTTCACATTAGGACCCCGGAATCGTTCCTGTGACCAGCTTTTCCAGTGGACTCCCGAGCACAAAATAATTGCCATACAGAATACTGCGGCTTGGATCAAATCAGATATGGAAGCCTGTCGTACTTGAGAATGGAAGTAGCTCGCTGTTTAGATCCGACATCATCAGTGTCTGCAAGCTCCTCTAAAATCTCCTTGTTTGTGTAGCATGTGCCAGTCTCTCCCTCTGACCTACTCAGCCATAGTTGATAAAGTAGGAAAGCATGTGAGAGTGTCACATTTCCCCCTAAAATATTAATAATAATAGGCAAAGCTAATGTCTTTGCTCTTTTCTCTTGTGTTAAATGGCGGCTCACAAACCGAGTAGGTGCATACTGTCATTTTCTGTATCAGATGGTGTAAATACACAAGTGTAGCCGAGAACGGAGTGGGGAGGGGATCTTTTCTGAGCACGGTACAAATCAGTCGTTCCTAATGTGAAAGTGCCCTAAATGTGTGTATGTTCCTTGATGTTCATATCAAATGTTCTCACTGTAGGCCTCCGAACCAGGTTACATGAGATGAATTAATTGTTTCAATTTAATGATTTGTCATTGTTGTAAATTACACAGAGGTATCATTAGGCATCATCTTTCCCGACATGTAATAAAGATGTAGACTTAGTTAATTCATTGTGTTATTTAAAGTGTCATTGCTTGTTCACATTAATTATATTTTCGGTTTCAAGTCACAGCTTCATGTTAATTTGGACAATCTTATCTTTTTTTTCTTGTGCACAGGGGGCAAATTTCTCCCACCTCTCTGAGTTTGCACCTCCTCCAACCCCTATGGTCGACCATCTTGTGGCTTCAAACCCATTTGACGATGACTTTAGCACATCACGTCCTGCTGGAGCCGGGGGTCCGGGAAGCACACCTTTCTTGCCAAGCCCAGGGACTGGTGGGGGAGGTGGAGGCTATGGGGCACCCGGGAGAATGGGAGGAGGCATGGCCTACATGGGTGGCCCTGGAGGACCAGGTGGTGGACAGCCGGGGCGAAGAACCCCTTTCGGACCTGCTCCACCCAACACAGGACCGCATCACCCAATTGGATATGGAGGAATGCCTACGTTTGGAGGAGGAGGAGGGGGAGGTGGTGCCGGAGGTGGCTTTCCTCCAGGGGGACCATCGCAGTTTAACATGCCACCTAACTTCAGCCCACCTATGCATCCAGGGCAAGGGTTTAACCCTATACTGTCACCTAGTGGAATGGGTGGTGGTCCTGGAGGTGGCGGTCCTCCTCACCCACGCTTTGCAATGCAGCAGCCTCAGCATGGACAGAGTGGTCATCCTTTCAACAGTCCTCCAATGCCTGGCGGCCCACGGGGTCCTCCTCATGGCCCGATGAACCCAATGGGTGGCATGCCAGCTGGAATGAATATGATGGGCGGCATGGGGGGTGGAATGGGTGGAGGTAATATGGTGGGTGGCCATGCGGGGATGCCACCCCAGGGGTCGTTCCCTCCCTCGCAAGACGGCCCCTATCCTGGGCCGGGCACTCCTGGTAGTGAGGAAGGCAAAAACTTTGTTGGTGGACCAGGCGGTGGTCCACCAGGTCCGCCTCAGCAGCCGCAAAACCTCAACCCCTCCGGGCCTCCATCCAATAACGCCACTCCAGGTCCGTCCCCAGCTTCTGGACCCCCACAGACTGGAGGAGGGTTTCCTGGTCACCCTGATGTTCAGCAATCAACACCCAACACGCCTGGCCAACCTTCATCTGCACCTCCTCCACCCAATCCCAATTCCTCTCCTACTGGTCCGCTCAATGGTCCACAACCTCAACAAGTCCCACCAAATCAGCACACTCCGGTTAACTCTGCAGGCGGCCCGGCTCCCAACACTCCATCCAATCAGCAGCAGCCGACACCGCCCAACTCCGCCCCAGGCTCTGCCCCGTACAGTCAGCAGAACAGTGCTCCTGGTGGTGGACCTATGGCAGGCCAGCCGCCCAATTCCAATCAAAACAGCTTAAACAATACCGGTGGCAGTAACCCTAACCCTCCATCTAACTCGGCCTCCACACCTAACACACAGTCTCCACTTCCCACTGGCCAAGCTCCATCTTCCGTTGGTCCAGGGTCTGGGCCGCCGAAGCTGGGAAGTGGCATGGTGTTCCATTGTGGCTTTTGCTTGTCAGAAGTACATGATGACCAGGAGGCCATCCTTTGTGAGGCGTCATGCCAACGCTGGTTCCACAGAGACTGCACAGGTCTGACTGAGCCTGCATATGGCCTGTTGACCAGAGAGAGTGCTGCGGTATGGGCTTGTGATTTCTGCCTCAAGACCAAGGATATTCAGGCAGTATATGTACGTCAGAGCCTGGGACAGCTGGTGGCTGCTAACGAAGGCTAGAGGACCAGGATGTGAGGGAGAATGCTAAAGGAAGTGTAAAAATAAGCATGGAATTGATTGTTTTAAGCCTTTGAGCCAACAACACAGAGGCAGGTAGGCTAAGGAAAGTGGACAGAGTAGGAAATGTGGGGAAACCAATGGACAGAGCACCGAATGTGGACCGTATACTTCCTGTGTTGAGTGCTCCTGCAGTCTACACAAGCACTTTTAGGGCTTACATTTCTTAATGATCCGAGAAAGTTTGAGCTTGACTTTTCAAGAACACTATAACAACCAGTAATGCATCAGCCATCTTATGTTACCGGTATGTGGTTTTTTTTTTTTTGCTTGTGTTTAAGGAAACAAAAATATTTCTTAAATTGAACACATGGTTGTAAAAGTGCAGAAGAATTTTCTAACCTTGTCATAATTAAATGTAATGAACTAATATCCACATAGTTTCCCATCAGAGTAAACTGTCCCTCCAGAAGCAGCTTGTCCACCAGAAGCACTGATGACAACTCACTACCTCACAGAACAGTTGTACACATGCGTTGGCACAAATCGACTGCTATCTAAATCTAGACGGAGGTCTCCCTACACCAATTCTTCTAGCCCATGGTGTCCATTAGAGTGTGTCCAAAGGAAATTAGTAAATTCCTTCACCTTTGAGGGAAACGGTGTATACACGTGTATATAATGAATATTAGTCTCGGTTTCTCAGAAATGCTGTCCTGTAAATGGAAAGGTTCCTGACAGTTTAATGACTCCGTTGCCAAGTTTTTTTTGTCTTAATATACATTCGATCACAGTTTTTATTTAAAGCTGAACACTGCTCGATCAATGCGGACGGTCGCCTACGTAGGGAAAGTAGTGCTACATAACCATATCAAATGTGTATAGTCTTTGGATTGCATGTGAACCAAATGCAGCAATTTGTCCACTGTTTATAATGTATTGTTTCTTTTTAGGCCTCAGTGAGGGATGTAAAGTAGACCAAATAACAGAATGAAATCAAATCTCAGCTCATGTTTCTGTTGCTGATTAAAAATGTTATTTTCTTCTTTTCACTTTTTTTTTTTTTTTTTTTGGTCCAGGTTGCCTTTTTTTCTTAGCAGTTATCTTTTGTTTTGTTTTTGTACTGATGTGTGCTTACTCTAGTGCCCTCTGTTGTCAAAGATTGTGCAGTGACGTTTGAAGTGGGCAGAAGTAAGGTCATATTGTGAAAGAAGTGAAAAAAAAATTATTTGTATTTTTACTTGCCATTTTTGTAGACTATTGTTGCATTAAATTTGGGTTTGATTGCCCAGTAAACCGAATCAGCAGAGTTGATGTAATTTTCTTCTTTTCTTTTAATTGCATGCCTCGTATTTAATTAATTTCACTAAATTCTACTCACCTAACGAATAATATAAATGTCAAAAAACAACACCATTACTGCATTTTAGGAATCTGGAAATATCCTAATATTTATATGACTGGTTTACAAACAGCATCACATCTTTTTATGAAATATATTTAATATCGAGTGTTATTACAATATCTTACAAGTACATTTTTATTATTGTTTGTCTGTTGTATTCTAATTTAAATTCTTAAAGTTTGTCTATACAATATAAAACAGTCTTACTAGTGTTTTGAATTTAAACAAAGTGCTCTTTATCTAAGACATTCTAGTGCTTTAGTATAATTTCTGCTTAAATTACTGACATCTGTGAATGTGGTGCCCTTTATCACCTCACAACAAATCATTAAAAACAGAACCTTCAAGGCCATGGTATGGCACTTTTCAAAAGCACAGAAAGAAGAGCAGGGATTAGGTCTGTTAATTTCAAGGCTTTTTAAGTCTTAGGAATGCAAGAGTCTGTTGGCTTAATAAACATTTTATTGAGGACACCTACCGGATAGCTACACTACTCTAGACACTGCTGTAGTTTTCTGATTGTGAGCTGCCCTTTACATTGTTCACCAAAGGCGCACCAGTGATCCACAACAGCACATGGAGTCCATACATGCAGTCATGCTGTAGGAATTGATCTGAAAAGAAAGTAAGTCCAGGCTGCTTACATGAGGGTGGGAGGTGGTAACAGACATGTCTCACACAAAGGAAACTTGGCCATCGCACAATGACATCAAAATAAGATGGCGGTGGTGGGGTTTGAACCTGGGATCTTCCGAACCATAGTCCAATGCCTTAACCACTGAGCTACCCCTTGCCCATATACTTTTATTCTCTCAGCCTGAACTACTGAGTTTCCGACATCATATTTCACACACTGATCAGACTACAACTGGGTTCATGTTTCACAAACAACTCATAGCCTAGTTTTCAGAGTCACTTGTTTCTGTTATGAGAGACAACGTGCAGAAAGAGTGAATGTAATTGAAGTAAAGCAGGTGGATTTTGGATGGTTGGTCAGGCTTACGCTCCAGTTCTGATTGATGCAGTGCAGGTTGGTGCTGTGGAGCAGGTTATGCATGAACAGACTTTTACTGAGGCTTCAGCCAAGGTGCATTCAAAGTCTAAGGTCTAAATTTTATGGATTGAGCCCTGAAAGAGGATACCTCTCAGTATATTTTAGGGTTTAACTGGTTAACTGGTAGTGATGAAGTGCTTTGAACGCCTGGTCAGAGACTTCATCATTTCTTCACTACCGGACACACTCGACCCACTACAGTTCTCTTACCGTCCAAACCGTTCCTCAGATGAAGCAATCTCACATCTCCTCCACACATCACTTACTCACCTGGACACTAGGAGGGGGAATTATGTGAAAATGCTCTTCAACTACAGCTCTGCATTTAATACCATAATTCCCTTCACACTCACCACCAAGCTGGAGCACCTGGGACTCAGTTCATCTATGTGTCAGTGGATCTCCAATTTCCTGACTGGCAGACCACAGGCAGTAAGGATGGGCAGACATGTCTCAGCCTCACTCACTCTCAGCACTGGAGCCCCCCAGGGTTGTGTTCTGAGCCCTCTGTTGTACTCCTTGTACACCTACGACTGCGTGGCCACTACTGGCATGGCCAGTACCAACCACTGTCATCAAGTTTGCTGACGACACTGTCGTGGTGGGCCTGATCACGAACAACGATGAGTCGGCCTACAGTACCTAGAGGAGATTGGAAATCTGGAGAACTGGTGCCAGAGGAACAACCTCCTCCTGAACGTCAGCAAGACAAAGGAGCTGATAGTGGACTTTAGTACATAGCAGGAGAGGAACTACCAGACCCCCGTCATCAACAGGAGCCCAGTGGAGAGAGTGGACAGCTTCAGATACCTCGGTGTTCACATCACGCAGGACCTGTCATGGTCCTGTCACATCAACACCCTGGTGAAAAAGGCCAGGCAGCGTCTCTACCACCTAAGACGCTTGAGAGACTTCAGATTGCCCTCTAAGGTGCTCTGGAACTTCTACTCCTGCACCATAGAGAGCATCCTGACGGGAAACATCACAACCTGGTTTGGAAACAGCACCATGCAGGACAGACGAGCTCTACAGAGGGTGGTGCGATCAGCTGAGCGCACCATCCGCACCAAGCTCCCTGACCTGCACTCGATCTACACCAAGCGGTGCTGGACCAAGGCCAGGAAGATCGTGAAGGACCTCAGCTATTCCAACTATGGACTGTTCTCTCTGTTGCGGTCTGGGAAGCGATTCCGCTCCCTAAAGGCCAACACAGAGAGGCTGAGGAAGAGCTTCTTCCCGCAGGCGATAATGTCTCTCAATCACAACACAACGCAGGATACTATTACTGTCTTTTTGTAACATCCAACACTGACTGGGCATTCATAGCCACTTTGGACACATTTGCACTACATAGTTATATTTTCATCTATGGACCACTGCACAAATCACTTTAAATAAGTCACTTTGCGAAGTCATCTTTTATGCAGATTTGCACTTCAAAACTTCTAATTTTCTGTTTTTGACAAATTTCTATAAAAATTTTCCTTTCTATATTTCTATATTTGTTATATTGATATTTTGTTCTTATATTGATATTCTGTTCTTATATGTAAAGTATATTTTACTTTGTACAGTACATTGCACTAGTTAATCTTATTTTCTAACGTATTTCTTTTATTACAGTATATTTTACTTTGTACAGCATATTTTACTAGTTAATTTTATTTTTAACGTATTTCTTTTATTCATATTATTTTCTTATGTATAAGCTTTTATTATTTTTTAAGGTCACTGGCAGTCGTGTAAGCATTTCACTGCATATCGTACTCTGTATGACTGTGTATGTGACAAATAAAATTTGAATTTGATTTGAATTTATTGAGTTTATATAGTAAATGGGTAACAGGGGGCTGGTGTGTAGGCTTTTATCTTTAGGGTACAGACAAAAACAAAACGGAAATTAAGAGCAGTTTGATCATAAATGTACTAAAATACAACAATGGCCAACCATGTAAAAAACATGATATAATATGATATAATATGTGATATAATATGTGAAACATAATATGTGTGTATATCTATATGACTGGAACTCACAGGATTGGGACTAAACAGCCGTGTGTCCATAAGAAAACATTTGTTAGTGAGACAGAAAGGAATGCTTGAATTTTTATTAGGAGCAATGGAAAAAGGTCAAGTGGTCTGATAAGTTCAGGCTGACCCTCTTCCAGAGCGATGGGTAAGAAGGGAAGTGTATAAGATTTTTAAGATCAGAGCGATGGATAAGTAGTTGCTTCAGTTGCTCAGGTCGAGACTCAGCAATGTGGCAATAAAATGAAGTCAGCTGATGACTGAATGACCAGATTATCACATCTACAGAGTTTTTCTTCCCATATTCCAGAAGAGTGGTTCTGGGAGCACAAAGAATGATTTTCCCACATGACCTGAACACTATATTTTGAGCTGTAATCCAATTTTAAAAGCGGCTGAACAAAATATTAGAGTGTACAGTATGACTTGTGTTTGGCCGGGCAGTGTATAAAATATGCATACGGAAATAAAACAGGTTTTAGAATTTAACCAAATGAAAGTAAATCTGCACCATCCTGAGTGTTCACATGGTGACACATGGTATGACACTTACAGTATGGATGCGACCAGATGTGGCACTTCATCTACATGTGTAGAGTTGGTCAGCTCCTCGAGTTCACACCGTCATATTAAAGCAAAGACAAGGTGATAACAAAGACCTAGAAATGTTAAAAATCTTGTAAATATGTCAGATCTCAGTACTGAGCAGAATAACTCAGATTATGTGTGTAACTGTAACAGCCATTATTCTCCAGCTTTCTTTCTGTGTTTTTTTTTTAATAAGCACCAAACCTGTGTGATCAGATTGTAATGATGTAACTGTGGAATAATAACATTTCCTGCTAACATTATGCGTTTCTGTGTGTTTTTGTGTTTATCGGTGTATTAAGATGTGTACTTGACACTGAAATACTCGGGTTTGATTGACACGTTCTCTCCCGGCCATTAGTGTGCGTCGAAGGGCAGGGTATGAGACATTTTTGACCAATCGGAGAGGTCAGTGGGCGGGGCGACGGAGAGGTTGTATGACGCCAGCGCAACAGGTTACCGAGAGGCTTTTATCTGCCTTTAAATGAACACGGAAGGCTGTGAGTGTGTGTGTGTGTGTGTGAGAGAGAGAGAGAGAGAGTGTGTGTGTGTGTGTGTGTGTGTGTGTGTGAGTGAGTGAGTGAGTTTGAACCGTCTTAATTATTATTTAAAAAAAAAAATTTAAGCAGCAGGTTGAGGATCTGATGGTGCGGAGGAGCGGAGCAGAGTGTGTGTCTCTCTGTGTGTGTGTGTGTGTGTGTGAGAGAGCTGGAGACTGGAGCTTCTACTGTCAGGTAGGAACACACGAATGTTTACTGAGTGCGGCTTACACACACACACACACACACACACATACGCACAGTGGATATAAAAGTCCACACACACACACACACACACCTGTTAAAATGTCCGGCTTTTGTCATGTAAAAAACGAGACAAAGATAAATCACTTCAGAACTTCACCACCTTTAATGTGACCTATAACCTGTACAACTCAATAAAAATAATAATAAACTGAAACTTTTTGGGGGAATTAAAAATAAAAAACTGAAATAATAATAACATTTACAATTTAGTAAATATGTACACCCTTAAACTAAGACTTTGTTGAAGCAGCTTTTGATTTTATTACAGCACTTTAGTCTTTTTGAGTCCATCAGCATGGAACATCTTGCCCTAACCCACTTGTCTCTAGTTCCAGCTGAAGAGAAACAGCCCCAAAGCATGATGCTGCCACCACCATGCTTCACCTTGGCTGTGGTGATCTCTTGGTGATGTGCAGTGTTGTTTTTGCACTTTTGTTTTTCAATTGAGTTGTAAAGGTTATAGTTCACATCAAATGTGGAAAAAGTTCTGAAAGAAATTTCTTTTGGACATTTTTATTTTGTCTTAAATCTATCTCCGCTGTATACACTCACCTATACACTCACTTTTATTTATTTATAATGAGTATGTAATGAGTAATGAATATATTATCATAAAATATATTACAGCAGAAAATATTTGTAAATACCTACATATATGTCTGTATACTAGATCTTAATTAATATAATTTTACACGGGCTCGAGATTAGCGCGAGAGAAATGCGAAAATGGATGCTGAGGAGGTTTTTTTTTTTTTTTTTTTTTTCCCCACCCAAGTTGCCTGTAGCTTATACGTTATAGTCATAAATAGATTATGTTAAAACATGTATAAATGACTCATTCTTGACCAATGGCAAGAGCTGTGTCCTCGCGCACATTTGAATAATGTCGGGCTGTAAACGGGTTCGGGCTTTTAATAGGCTGTCAATCAAAATGTACTTTTAAGGCCCGATTACAGCTCTACTGCATACTCATATATACACTTCTCTATACCTCTCTCTCTCTCTCTCTTTCTCTCCAACTGTTATTACAGAATCTAATGTCTGATCTGTTTTTATTATATTTGATCCACCGGTCTTTTATTGCCCCTGTGCTGATACTGGATACCAGACTGCTACCATCTTGTGTATTTTCCTCCATGCGAAACTGACATGACTTTTTTAATTTCACATGGAAAACATACAGATTTTGTAAAAAATCCTCACTGCGGTTTATTAAAATTTTTGTTGGCCAAACTTTCTCATCAGCACTTTCTCTTCAAGGCCACCGTCTCCCCGCTGTGCAGGTGTGAACGTATTACATCAGTCATTTGTAACTGCGGTGTGAGCAAAAAATGAACGCCCCACTAGTGATTTGCACGAATAAAGAGCAGCGTGCAGTGATTTGGTTTATTTGTGGTCTGAGGGTGTACCTGGTGCTCACTGAAGAGTGTAACCAGAAGTGTTTCGATATCTGGTGGAAAGTGAAAGTTTCTTAAAGAGAATCATTACTGGTGATGAGACATGGATTCATCACTGTGAGCCCGAGAGTAAACATCAGAGTATATGGAGCAGAAATATCCTCAGTCTGACTGAGAAAAAGTTGAAAACCTTCAGCAGAAAATTAATCAATGCTACAGTTTTCTGGGAGCCTCATTGAGTCTCTATTGGAACATTGACGAATTCCCGCTTAGTCAGGACTGAAGCTCCGCCCACTCTGAGATCTGCTTAGATCTGTATAATATGTATTAGAAGCATTATAAGTTATCAGTTATATATACACACTTTGTTTCACAGAAATTTATAACCTTAATAACCTGCTCAAGACACATGTTTTTCAGGTTGAGATGATTAAAGGCGCCATATTATTAGTTTTGTTGTTGTTGTTAATAATAATAATAATAATTTTTAAATATAAATAATTTATTCATTCGTATAATAGTGAGTAAAATAACAGCATGTCTCCACATCATAAAAAAAATGAAATCCTTGTGCTTCATGTTGCATTTTATTTAATTGAAATTGAAATAATTTGTTCATTATTTTAGTTTTTTTAACATTGGAAATTTAAAATGTTTTATGTAAGATAATGGCCAAAAGTTTCTTGATTTAAATGCTCTTTAAGTTCTAAAACAGAAATTATATTTGTCATCCTTTTTTGCTGATGTGAAAGCGACGCGCTCCGTGACTCAAATACATGATACGGTCTGAACTGTGAGTTTGCTGGTATTTAATGTAATTATATATTGTATATTTTGGAGGTTGTCAGGTTGAATCTATATTTATTTGACAGTTTGTTCTTTGATACAGATGTACAGGAGGCGTATCAGCTCTTTTTAAACATGAACACGCGCTGTATCTCTAACATTCTCATTAGCTCTAAAGCTGTGCTGAATTAAAAACTAATAAAATATAACACTGTTATTAATAAAGTGTCGCGTTAACGCCACACTGATCCCCGTACCAGACGTAACCATGCGTATATTTACACAGACCACAACAACACACACTCGTCTGTTAATGAATAAATCTTTAATGGTTTGGAACGCTACGGTGCAGAATGTATCAGAGTGCAGCTCAGTCAGTCAAACACTCCAGCAGCGGCACTACTGTCACCCTGACCGATACTAACCAACCTGCTGGATGGGTATGACGTAATTAAAATGTAGAGTGTGTGTGTGTGTGGACACACATGTGAGATTGCAGGTGTTTACACTAAGCTGTGCACACAAACAGTTTGATCCACAATCCAGTGTGAGTAGTGAAACTCCAGGAGGAAGCAGACTGCGTGTGTGTTTCTGTGTGTTTGCAGTCCCACATTCACACCTCATTACTCTGGTATTTATTTCTAATGTAAATGCAGCCATGTTAGTGCAGGAGTACACACTCTGGTTTTGACACATTATAGGGGCATAAAGACATGCAAATAGTTTTTTTTTATTATACAACAATAAGCGTTACCTGACTGTCCTGATTAAAACAGGACAGTGTGATTTATTTCGACTCTTCACTGTCGGGTATAATAATAACTGTGAGTTACACCGTAACAAAATGAAACATGTTCACGCTGGGGGTCCAGGCACGGAGCCGAGCGCGGTTTGAATCGGGTATGAAAGCTAACCGTACCGGAACACGGGAGTGGATCACTTTTTAGGACGCGATGCTAACAATCAACCGTCTTATCCTCTGAATTACGTGAATTACGTGTGAATGAAGATGCTCTTCTTCTCTTTGTGTTTGTTGCCTGATTGCTTCACACTGCCACCTGCTGTATCAGAGATTAAAGATACGCAAGTGTACTCACGTACGTCACCGTATAACTACTGTGAAAGTAGGGACGAGGGGGGGGGGGAGGTGATACAAAGCAATCATGCCGAGTGTGAAGTGAAAACAGTCGGTGTTTTGACTGATGTGATTCATGATTGACTGTCTGAAGCTTTTCCCAGTTCTGTCCCTCTGCAGGGTGAAATCAGCACTGAACTTCAAACTTGCTTCTGATCATTGAAGCGTATATATATAGATATATAGATATGTGTGTGTGTGTGTGCGCCAGTGTGTTAGCCTGTTAGCTGTTGTTGGCTTGCTTTAGTTTAATATAGATTTTAGTTTATTAAAGTGTCAAGAATATTCTACTTCATTATGCAGGATTTAGAATTTCTGTTGTGTGATATTCAGATGTATTGAGATCACAGCCTTGACATGATTCAGCTCGGCGTATCATCACACCCCTGACGTTCGGCACGAAAGACCCGGCTTGTGAAAATCACACAATTTCATAGAGCTACAAGCCGCATAGAGCTGAGGGAAAAGACAGAAGGGACATGAATGGGAGGAAAATAAAGTGTGTGTGAGTGTGTGTGTGTGTGTGGAGACCAGATGATCCTGTCTGATCACATTCCTCCTGATAATGACACGGTGATTTCTGGGACAGGTGAGGTGAAAGAATTTCAAAGCTACTTTTTGAGCCAGCTGCTTTTATTTTATTTCTTAAGACACTAAAAGACAAAAACATGTGAAAATGATGTAAAGTTTCCCGTGTGATAAAAGATGCAGAGATGCACAGAGACACACAAAAGCTCAGACGGTGACAAAACAATCCGGTTGTTCTCACCTGTTCCACTCGTCAGGAACAAGTTCATGTGAGTTTGAAAAGCTCTTGTGTTTGTTGAAGCTCTGATCACACGCAGCAGAACACGTACAGTGAGAATGTGTGGAATCCTGACTATGTGCACGTGACAGTGGCTGGTCAGCGGTGGGCCTCGCTCCGGTTACACAGCAACCCAGCTCTCCTGTTATGATCAACAACATGTTACTGATTAATTAGTCATTATTTCTTAGTAAATGTGTGCGTGTGTGTGTGTGTGTGTGTGTGTGTGTGTCAGTGGCTGCTGCAGGTGGTTTTTAAACTTGTTCTGTTTTATCTGTTCCTTTGGTCTCCTCTAATCCTCACCCTCTGTCCTCTTCATAAGACTTCATCAGGACAGCATCCATCATCAGCTTGACCAAATCCTGTCCGCTAGCTACGCTGCTAATGCAAGTCTCTGTGTGCTGTAGCATTAACAAATCCACACGGCCAGCGCCATGAAGATGTGGAGTATTAAGTTTGCAGTGGAAGAGATTAAGTGTCCTGCACAGAGACCTGACTGAAGTCAACCTTAAACTGGAAGTGTAGTCTCCCCAACATCACATCATCAAGTCCTGAGCTCTTTAATGCTCCTGTAGCTGAAAGAACACAAAAACATCAGGTGTATAGACTTCTGAAGAGTAGAGTTTATAATAACTGCGAAGGGGGAATAAAAATGTATTTATTCAAGTTTTCAAGTTTGAGCGGTAGACCATTTATGTTTCAGTGATCTGAAGTTTATTAAAAGTTTTATACTTTTTATAGTTGACCCCCCCCCCCCACCCCTGCAAATGAGGGTTACTGGTACTGAGTGTTACTGAGACCTGGAGCTCCTGACTCAGACTGACTGTCTCTCTGTCTCTGCTTCTCACTAGAAAGGCAGAGTTTCAGTGTTTCTATGTAAATCAGTGCTGCTGAATTGACGCAAGTGTGTGCTCCCCACCCTGCTGTACGGTGCTTCTCTCTGTCTCTCTCTGTCTCTCTCTCTGTGTGTGTGCGTGCGTGTGTGCGTGTGTGCGTGCGTGTGTGCGTGTGTCTCCCTCTCTCTCTCTTTGCTATGCTGATAAACTTTTTCGACTGTCACACACTGTCTTGTGTTCGAGCAATTGTGTTAATGTGATCATGTTACAGACAGATACTGCGCTACTGTCACAGTCTGTTACAAAAAATAATGCAGAACATTAACCGAGGTGGTTTAGATCTGTTTTTCAGCCTCCTTCTGTGTGTGTGTGTGGACTTTAGTTATTAAACTTTGTCATTAATGTTGATTTATGACATCACAGTTTGAGCAGTGAGCTTCTCATCCCAGATATGTTCAGTAGGGTTGAGCTCCATCAGGGCTCTGTGCAGGACACTCACTGTCTTCCACTCCAACCTGACACACCGTGACCTCATGGAGCTTGCTTTGTGGATCTCTCAGCAGCATGACTCTGAGTTCTAATGAAGGGAAACTGTAATGGCGCAGCACACAGAGACTTCGTGGCAACAGTTAGAGGAAGAACCACATCTGTGTGTGTGACGGTCAGGTTAGGGGTTGACCTAACCCTTGTGCAGTTTATGGTCCTTGACTTGGATGAATTGAATAACAATCTCTTACAGTCTTGAGTTCCTTGATACAGTTCTCTCCCCCTTTGTGATAGGGGATTAAAACTCAAACATGCAGTTTGCTAAACGTTTTTGCACCTGCTTCAAAAGTGTTGGGTTTCTAATAGAAGCCTGTTCCTCGAAGCTTGTCTGGAGATCATGAAGATCTTTAAATAATCACAATAATCACGAAAACCTGCCTCACCACACACTCTGATTATTAATTTTAACCTTTTCTTCCACAGTGAGCCACGATGAATTCCCTTTCAGCAGACAGGAAGCCTCCAGTGGACTATGGCGTCCAGATCCGCTTCATCAAAGACCTGGATGAGATGGCCGGAGGTTACACAGAGAGGACTCGGGGTGTTGGAGGGGCAGGAGCTGCTGCGGGCAGTGGAACTCCTCCATCCTCAAAATATGGAGTTGCAGTCAGGGTTCAGGGCATTTCTGGACAGCCCTATGTGGTGCTGAAAGATGGAGAGAAGGGTGACTCATATGGAGTACAATTGAAGACCCAGCCTCAGCCCCACACTCCAGGTCCTGGATCCCCATTTAACAGCCTGCCTCAAAGACCATGTGATAATTCTCAGACTCCTAAAGACCCTTACAGCTCACATGGGCCACTAAGTTCACCAGATGAAGAGACTGTTGAATTTGGGAGCCCTTTGAAGAGACCACCTGGTGATGGTCAAGCAGGAAGTCAAGGAGATGGAGAAAGAGGGACTACAGAACGTCGTGTATCTACTCCTCCATCCAAAGTCTCTGAGAAAAAAGAGCTTGGAGAACTGAATGAAGCTGGGCTTAGGCCAGTGCGGCAGACTGGATTTGGAGGAACCGTGAACGGGACAGGGAAGGTAGGGAATCCGTATGCGTCTTCACAGCCATTCAACAAAGCTTCAGCACCTGGTCCTGTTGAGGAAGAGCCGGTTGAAGCCATCGACACCAAATCTTTAGCACCCATCAATAAACTCATCAGCAAATTTAACAGCAGTGCCACCTCCACCCTGCCCAACCGGATTAGAGGCCGCTCTCAAGCTCGAACAGCTCTGCAGTTTGACGAGAGAAAGCGCTCTCGCAGCTTAGATGCTCGCAAGGAAAAGGAAGAAGAGCCTCTTCTCTCACCCACCATAAACCCCTACGATATTTCAGTAAACACCACCTCGAGCTCCAGTCTTTTCTCACCCAAACCTACAACCTTCAGCAGTGTTGGACAGGGCTCTCCCTCCATCGCGAAGGTGCCCGCTGTCCCTGCCTCAAAAGCACCTCCTGTTAATCAGACTCCAAGGACGTTTGTTGCCAAGGAAGTGACACCTGCTTTATCAAAGGTACGCATTTATGAAGATCTGGAAGTCTAGAACATTCTGCGCAAACACTATAACAGCTATCACATGATGTGTGAACGTTGCTTTCCAGTGGTTTGACCCGAGCAGAAGTACTGTAGATAGCAAATTCAGACCAAGTGAGAAGAAAGATAAACTATTATAAATTAGCCAAATGTTCTTTGAGGTTTAAGCCATAAGTTTTGTTCCCACCACAGCAGCGTTTAGAAATATTTTAGAGAAAGGTCTAAAATTATTGCTGATGTCAAATAATTAAGAGAGAGACTCATTCTCTTGGACATAAAGGACATGTGTATCTTGACTGCAAGCTAAAACTGTGGAGCTCTACATGAGCCCTTCATGGCCAGTTAATGGCTTCAATGGCTTCAATCTGTTCATTGACTGCTCTCTCATGTCTGGCTGGAGGTTTTCCAAAAATTATACACTTTGTGTGTGGCAGTGGTGCTCTGACTCTGCTGTTCTTTGTTTTAGCGGCTCCTTTACATGCTCTTGCCTTTATTTTAGGGAACTCCTGATCTTCTGAGTAGCCAGAGTCAAAGAAGAGAACCCATTAAGGAAGGTGAAGATGAAGAAAAACATGCGATCTATGAAGTCCTCCGAGAAGGGTAAGCATGCTTTACATTACAGCCACTACATTTACATTTACGACATTTGGTAGACGCCTGTATCCAGAGCGACTTCCATCCATCTCATTACACATCACACATCTAAGCAGTTGAGTGTTAAGGCCCTTGCTCAAGGGCCCAACATTGGCAGCTTGTTTGTGCTGGGGTTGGAACCTTCTGATCAGTAGTCTAACGCCTTAACCACTGACCTACCACTGCCTCTTGATGTAGCATTAGATATAACGGGTAAGGGCCGGCGAAGACAAAAACATTGTATTACTGGTGGTGTACCAGACCAGAGTGAAGTGAAATTTATAAGTTTAAAGTTTAACCTTCGTGGTGCAAGTATTAATTTTCCTGCCTCTGGATGGTGTTCTATTTACCGGAGTGAAAACCCCAGCTTTTGCCTTTTCTAGTTGGTTGCCAAATCAAACAGACAGAATCCCCCTATGCAGTACTGAAATTTTATTATCTATTTATACATATAATAAAACTGTAAAGTTGGCGTGTCTTTACAAGCATCACATAAAAACTACTGAAAGAATTTTAATGTGGTTTTCACAGGCCGAGCTTGTGGTAACATATAGGCTTTGTTTCATCGCAATCGGCCCACGGCTGAGAAGATATGTTAATTTGAAATTGAAATGGAAAAACACCGTCATATCCTGAAAAAAATCTAACTTGAAAAAATTTTAGTTCATTCCAAAATTCAACTGTACTTTTTAAAAAAATGCGCTTATGAGTGTGCAATTAAATTCTATGTGAACGGAATCTAGTAAGCAATAAGAGTTGTGACCAAAATGAACATAATACCCACAGCTTCTACTCATGCATTTACAAATGTTAAAACAATATGACTATATCTGTTATGTCTAAGGAAAGTTTTAATGACATTATTGATCACAGAATCGTTATTACATCGTGGTATTGCCGAGAGTTTCCTCTCAAACATGATCGTGTTTTAAATACGCTGTTCTCCTCATGCATGTTCATGTCTCATGTTTATTTCATAACCGATGTTGTCAGGTCTGTGGAGAGCGAGACGTTCCTGAGAGGAAAAGCGAATCTCATTCATGAGCGATACCGAGGGCTGAAGGTGAGCATGTTCACGTTCATCAGAACTATTTGCATTTCCTGGAGCTTTGACATTATCAGTGTACATGCAGGGGGGGAGAGGGGGGGGGATAAAATATATATATATATATATATATATATATATTTATACACACACACGCACACACACAGTGTGGTATGGTGTGTGTGTGCGCATGAATAATGGTAATTCATTGTTTGTAAGTGCCCCCCTGTATGCGTCTCAACCTCCCGCCGTCTCCTAGCAACCGCTGCGTTAATGAAGACGGCTGATTAGAGTGTCGCGCGAGTCTGTGATGCATTAATAATTGCGGCGGGCCAGAAGCTGAACAGCGCTGAAGGAGAGGCTGGTTTTCAGTGTCGGGCCTCTCAGATACACCTGCGTTACAGTATTCATGACTCTGAAATCAGATCTCTTTTGTAGCCTCAGGGTTCAGTGAAAGAGCTGCAGAGGCAGAAGATATAAGATTACAGACCGCTGAGTAAACAAAACACTGTGTTTTTATACGTTTAGTCATAACTAGATGCTTTAGCGATCCTTACATTAACATTTCTTGTTTGTTGTTTATCAGCATGAGCAAATGAACAAGTATTATGAAGTCTCCTTAATCTCGTCATTCTTTTACTTTCCTGTGGTTTAGCGTGGGGCAGCCATCATCACAGAGTACAGTGCCTTGCAAAAGTATTCACACCCCTTGAACTTTTCCACACCACTTCACAATGATGTGCCACTGTGTATAAAATCTCAATAAAATACATTTACTTTTGTGGTTGTAACATGACGAAATGTGGAAAAGTTTAAGAGGAATAAATACTTTTGTAAAGCACTGTGTTTACCATATTACACATTATTAAAGACACACTGACGTATCGTATGTAAGTCACATGCATCATTAAAACAAACAGAGAAAACCACCAGTGCTGAATGTTTGGTGTCAGTAGAGATATCGTTCCTCACAGTCTCTAGTTGGAATATCCATCTCTCACCATTTTAATAATGTTTGTGTTGTGTTTTCTAATTAATTGTAAAGTATAATATAACTCAGTTATAGTATTATACAATCCCTGGTCCTAAAACGTTTTAGTTTCGTCCAGGACAGATTAATCTCCAGCATCGAGCAAAGAAAACAACAAGGGACAATCCATTATTAAAGACTGGATGGATCAGTCCTGAACTTCCCTGAAGTAATAAAGGTTCATGTATTTGGAGAAAAGTGGCAACAGTATATTAGATGAGACACTAATCCTTTAAAAGTGTCACCTGAGCTTCATGTGATCCAATTTTAATCGTTAACCCGAAACTTACTTTACTGTTCCACAAACATCTGAATAAAAATCAGTCTACATTTCAGATATTCTGTCCACTTTGGTGGCCGAATGGAGACGTAAATCAACGGCTTGTTTGTTTGTCATTAATTCTTATTTAATGGTTGTGATGGATTGTGTCAGTGTGTGTGAGTGATCGGAGTCGGGGTGTTGTGTTTCCTCAGAGGACAGGTGTTCAGTGTTCAGGTGGACTTTAATATCACAGAAACACAGGTGTAGTGTGTGTGTGTGTGGGGGGGGGGTTTGTCTGTATGCTGTCTGCTGCCCCTCCTCACGTCCTACAGCTGATCAGAGGTATTTAATCAGACGACAGGTGACACAGGGGTTGGACCTGTGCTACATGTCTGATTATTTGAAAAGAAATGAACTTAATAACAGAGCAGTTTAATATTTACTTTAATTAAACGAGTTACATCAAATCCAGCGAGTTCAGTGTTGTCCTGATCTACAGCCGGTCTAATTAGCCATACAGCGGTACCTTGGCGTACGAATTTAATCCGTTCCAGAGGTGAGTTCTTAAGATTCCTAAAATTCGTATTGTGAAACGGATTGTTTCATAGGAAATAATATAAATGCAGGTAATCCGTTCCAGCCACCCAAAAATATAACCAATATTACCAATTTCCAACACTATTATTATATTTCTGCACATAAAAACAATCAAAACATTTAATTCAATTTCAAGACATGTAAATGATGTAAAATCTCAAATAAGTAGACATTAAACCTCATTTAACCTTAATTTATGATTCCCCTCGGCACCGGCTGCTTTAAGAACCAACTGAAAGTGGCTTCGTTTTCTTCTTGCTATTGTCCTTGCTAATATTCTTGAGAATCGTCTTGCTGTGTCTGCACTAAATCTTGCACAAAATGCTTTAAAAAAACCTACAAAAAAATTATGAAAACTCTATTCACTTGGATTTCCTGGACATACGCACAACTTGGCCGCCGTTTGGTCTGGTTTGTTTGTACTGTATGCTGAGGCAAATTTCTTGCTAAATATTAGGTGGGTGCGGATATGCAGAAGCTCTGATGTATCTTATTATTATATTGTCATCATGTGACGTGTGTGTGTGTGTGTGTGTGTGTGTGCACGTTTTCTGTCAACCTGTAATATGTATAAATGTTTGATACATTGTTTTATTGTAACATTCCATTATGCAGGAGGAGAAAGAGACCACAAACAATAGCTTACAGCAGCAGCTCGATCAGACCAGGAGAGACCTGCAGCGTGCCCAGGATCGGTAAAAACAGTGTGTGTGTATGTGTTTGCGTGTGTGTGTATGTATGTATGTATGTATGCATGTATGCATGCATGCAAAAGAGAGAGATTAAATTCTGCATTCATCACAAGGTTGAAAGTCTGAAAACTGAGAAAAACTCAAGTAGACAGAATTCTTATTTGGCACGTGACATCAAACCAGCACTCTGCTCACAGCACGGAGAGTAAACACAGCAGAGCGGATTATATTATAGCGTGTTGGACTGTATACTGTACACAAGCATTAGATTTATCTATTTACTGTACAGATATATTCAGGTGTTAAATCTAGAGCACAGACTCTACTGTAAGAGTTTCTGGGACTGTGTTAGTGACTCCATGTGACCCCCGACAAATATTTGATCTCCTCTAGTCTGGGTAAATGTGTAACACTGACTAAACACTGATGTGCTGGGAGCTGGGACAAAAACATGAACCGTCTCTCAAAAAAAAAAAAAAACAGTCGAGACGAACATTGTGTCATGTGCAGCAGGTCATGTGGAGGCATTCCACTAAAATCCCTCCCGTTTGTCACTAGTTTATCACAAGGCAAGGGATGGAAAGGAATAGGTTTCATGTTATTTAATGATATTGTTATAAGAAATCTATATAAAAAAACAAAATTAAGGGGAAAAAATGTAATACTATATTTTTGTCTATACGTTGGTCAGAACTCTTTCGATACTTATGTTTCGTACACTGGAGAGCCAGAAACCAGTCTCAAAAATGTTTCTGTCTGTGTGTCTGTCTATCCAGCCAGATTTAGTTTCAACATCACACAAAACTGTCCTGGACAGAATGTAAAGAAACTTTGTAATTTCAAATCTGCAACATAAATGAAATTAAAATGGTTAGAGGTGGAGTTATGAGCAGTTATCTACCCGTTAATAAATCGCAAGTTTTTATAGTGTACTGTGGGCGCGTCTTAAATCGACCGCTGGACAGAATTTATTGTAACTTTTGCAGTACTTCGATATCTGCCTGAAGTTTAACCTGCACCATAAGTGAAATCAATATGTTGAGTAAAAGTGTTTTTATGAACAGTTATGTTAAAGACAGGAACTTATGCTAGTCTGAAGTATTTTTTTTATATAAAACATCCTCACATGATTGTGATGGGATCTGATAGGGTGCGATGCGATAGGATGATGATGGGATGGGATTGGATGTGTTTTGATGTGATGTGATGATGGATGTGATGTGATGTGATGTGATGTGATGTGATGATGGATGTGAGGTGATGGGATGCGGTGATGACCTCATGATGGTTGTGTTCAGGTTGGCGGCGCTGCACTTAGAGAAGGAAGGGGTGGAGTCTCGCTTTCATCAGCAGGAGGATCAGCTGGCGCAGCTGCAGGAGGAGCTGAGGAGAGTCTCAGAGAGCGCGCCGCACACACACTCGGCGCACATGGTACACAGACACAACACACATGGGCCGGGCTTTTAGTAATGGATGTCTGGCTAAACCTTATTCCTTTATTAGTAATATTAGAGCTGAGTGTCTGATTACAATCAGTATGGCATCAGGACACTGAAAGCCAACAGAGTTTCTGTGCTGTGTGTGTGTGTATGTGTGTATGTGTGTATGTGTGTGTGTGTGTGTGTGTGTGTGTGTGTGTTTATGGGAGGCATGACTCACACTGAACTCATGAGCATCTTCTAGAGTTACAGTACAACATTTGATAAAGTTAGTTTAACCGAACAGTCGCCCAGTCGTGTCAGGTTGTTGGGTTTGATCTGCGAGGCTCCTCATCCCACGGCGTGATCACGTCCCTCTGATTAATATTTATTTCAGCCTGTATAATATGCAAATATTTGTAAATCGAGGCAGAGTGAATAGTTGTGTGTGTGTGTGTGTGTGTGTGTGTGTGTGTGTGTGTGTGTGCGCGCATAACCAGCTCTGGGTTTGATTATGCTGAATTCCTGTCAGGACCTGGTGGCTCTTCAGACTGAGCTGGCGGAGGCGGCGATGCTGAGGCAGAGGCAGGACGACACGTTGCACATGAGGGAGAGGGAGCTCACTGCCCTGAAGGGGGCGCTGAAGGACGAGGTGGCCGTACATGACAGAGAGATGGAGGCGCTCCGGGAACAGTACAGCCAAAATATGGAGGCACTTCAGAAAACCATGGAGAGTGTATCTCAGGTGTGTGTGTGTGTGTGTGTGCAGGTATTGAAAATGTAGTTTGCTGGTAATTAGGTATCTCTTTTCTCAGGTTCTCTAGTGTAATAGATACTCTTTGTATGTGTGTAGTACCTGTATGTGTGTGTGTGTGTGTGTGTGTGTGTGTGTGTGTATATATGTGTGTGTGTGTGTTTGTGATAAGATCTCTCAACCGCTCTTTCAGAATCAAACTTTGTTCAAGTTCCCTGAATCAGCCTTTAGCCTTGTTGTACAATGCAGCAATATCACACTCGAAGTCGTGCTGTTGTGCTGAATATTAGCACGGGCTGTGATGTGGTCGTAGGCAGGAGATTTGTTTTATACAATAGTTCCACAAACACCATTTATTATCTACAGGTTACGATTTGTTATTTTGCTCCACCAACGCACATCCTTCTGCACCAGGCAGATCTAAAAACTAACCGCGACTGACATTTAATGTAATTAAAAGGGATGAAAGTAGTTTTAAATTCTTCTACTGTATGTGGATAAAAGGTGAGGAGATCCTGAGAAACTTAAAAGTTTCTTTTTCAATCTGGGATTAAATCATAAATAGCGTTAAATGGAAATCTGGGACGTTATGTAGAGTGTTCTATCCCTCGTTCCACACACCATTTAGTGCCCTTGATCAGGGGTTAGAGCGGGATTTGGGATTCAAAATCGGTTTGTGTTAACAGACGTGACAGACCTGCTCTCACCCACACTGTAACCATCAGTTAGTGTGGTCAACCACTGTAGAAGACCTGGGACGCCGAGTGATGCGTGTAGTTAAACGTGCCAGTGTTGTTACCGTCCATTATCAGCACTCGTGGAACACCTCTCGTCCAATCATGTTGCTCGTTGGCGGCACGGTGGTGTAGTGGTTAGCACTGTCGCCTTGCACCTCCAGGGTCTGGGTTCGATTCCCGGCCAGGCTCGATTCCCGTCTCTGTGTGCATGGAGTTTGCATGTTCTCCCTGTGCTTGGTGGGTTTCCTCCGGGTTCTCCGGTTTCCTCAAACAGTCCAAAGACTTGCAGATTAGGCTAATTGGCGTTCCCAAAATTGACCATAGTGTGTGAATGAGTGTGTGTGTGTGCTCTGCGATGGATTGGCACGCTGTCCAGGTTGTACCCTGCCTCGCGCCCTGAGTCTCCTGTGATAGGCTCCAGGTCCCCGCAACCCTAAATACAGGATAAAGTGGTATAGAAGATGAATGAATGAATGTGCAGGTATATGACTCTTAGTTATTATAACTTATATCATGATGTTGTTTAACGGAAGACTTTAAAATGGGTCAGTTTTTTCGATTCAGAATTCACATTTTTAAAAGTATTTAGGTTAAAATAAACTTCTGAATGTTAAATGCTCTAAAAATTGACAAATTCCTTATAAATATGCCATACTTTTGGAGGTAATACAAACCGATTCTGTCTTCCACAAATACTCGAATTTTACTAGAGTATCACTTTTTCATCTTTAGTTCATGTGCAGTTTTCATGTAATACTGCCACCTACTGGACTGGAGTGTTGAGCAGAAGTCAAGAACAATTTACCACACAGCTTACACAGTTTATTTGAAAATTTTAGAAGTTTTTAGTTTTTCAAACTCTGTAAGAAATGTAGCTGCTTGAGACAAATCACACAATAATCATTAGAGCTGAATCGAAAATCACAATGTCTAAAAAAATCTAATCGAATCGACAGTCATGCCTGTGCTGGGAAAAATAATGTATATATAACTGTATCTTGTGAGATGAAGTGTATATACTGTACTACACCCTGTGATGCTCCATGTGTGAGTGAGCAGGTGCATATAGTGTCTTGCTGGACGGTCAGTAGTAGTGAGAGGTGTTACTAAACACTGAACTGATAGTTTTGACACACCAACAGTTCCAGAGTTAAATGTTAATACCTGCAGAGCCGTGTTTCCTCTATTTACCCTTTAGTTTCTGTTGTTGTTGTTGTGATGTATCCAGCTACTGCAAAGCATGGGCCAGGGGTAGCTCAGTGGTTAAGGCATTGGACTACGATTCAGAAGGTCCCAGGTTCAAACCCCACAACCACCAAGTTGCCACTGTTGGGCCCTTGAGCAAGGCCCTTAACCCTCAACTGCTCAGATGTATAATGAGATAAAAATGTAAGTCGCTCTGGATAAAGAGCGTCTGGTAAATGATCATGACAAACACCATGGTGTGTGTGTGTGTGGGGTTTAGAATGATCTGAGAACTTGGGCTTTCCATTCCTCATATAGAGCATATGTACATATATTCCTCCATCACTGCAGTCTTTAAGATGTTCATGATGTTCCTCATGTATTCATGCGGATTATTCAAGCTTCTACCCCGTCCTGTCTTTCAGTCACAGCTGGAGATCGAGGAGGAGCGGGAGAAAGTGAACGCCTCCATTCTGGCTCTGGAGGCGGAGCTGGACGACTACAGGGAGCAGGGCGAGCACTGGAAGGAGCAGATGACGTCGGTGAAACAGGAGTGAGCTCTACTACTGCACAAACATCCACACATCAGATCCTCTCCATCTTCATTTAGCATATTTTTTAATTTTTGTGTAATTGAAGTGTAATTTTCTTGAAAAATTACATTTATAGGTTTCAGACAGCCGTCGTTAAAGAGCTTTATTACGACTTAAAAAATTTAATTTAAGCACCACCTTGGCAGCACAGTGGCGTAGTGATTAGCACTGTCGCCTTGCACCTCCAGCGTCTCTGTGTGTGGAGTTTGCATGTTTGCTTGGTGGGTTTCCTCCGGGTTCTCCGGTTCCAGTCCATAGACATCCAGATTAGACTAAGTGGCGTTTCCGAAATGCCCGTAGTGTGTGAATGACAATTGGCCATCGAGCTGGCAACCCGAGACCTTCCATAGAGTAACTGCCATAGAAAGGACAGATATATCTCCAGGCTGAGGAGGTTCCGTCTCCTGATGTACTGGATGGGACGTGCACGGACCAAATTACCCCCAGAAAAATAAAAATGTAACATTTGTACAACTTTAAGATCAAATATTTATTCTTTTTATGACGTACTGCTATTTAGAAACCTGTTATTTCAGTATTTTGCCACACAAACAGAGTTCCTTAGAGTTTTACACATGAAGAATGCAAAGCCAAAACACCAGTCTGGTTGTTATTGTGTGCTGTATCTCGCTGTGGCACAGTGACACATTAACCTGGCGGCTCTGTGACTCGGGCCTTTCCCCTGATTTTCATGGAATTGTACAGGAAGTGTTACACAAAAGTTTGTGTTGAGATTAATGATAAGCTCATTGTCAGAGTTGTAATCGTCTAACAGCTGCACAAGCGCTCCTAATCCATCATTAAAGCTCTCCAAAGCTCATGCCATTGTGGGTTGTTGGCGTGAATGTCTAAAGTTAAACTTAATCCTTATTGATTTATTTTTTTTTACTGCGAGTGTTGTCATGGTAACAGTGTGCATATTCAATGAGTGTGGATTTTTTGTTGTTGCACTCCAGCCGCTGTACAGACCACGCCTGGTGTTTAAGCAGCCGGAGTAGAGCTTAAAGTTTAAACCAATATTTATTAAAGGCGTCGCAGGGTTTCTCACACCCGTTATCGTTTATCAACATGCTGACGGGTTGGGCTGTGAGAACTCGACACCGGGGCACCGTGTGGCTCAAGGTTTAGCTTCAGCGTGGTTTAGACTGTTTTTAAAGTTAAGTTTGTCAAGCAAATGTGTGGTTGTTCTTCTTCTTATTATTATTATTATTCTTATTATAATTAGTAAAAATAATTACTTCCCTGATTATCATCAGTCCCTGGCCAGGATTGGTTCCCCCACTGGTTCCCTCAGGTTAATAAGGAACTGGTTGGGAGTGTGTGTGGTACACAGCGCAGGTTAAATCCCATAACCAGTGAGCTCAGCTCGTAGGGTTTAATTTAAAACCCCTGTTAGGACCAGCTTATTCACCCGAATGGACAATGTACAAAACATTAATGTCTGTTCTTGTCTTTTGTGTGTTTTGTTTTTATTTTGTTCTTGTTTCTGATGCATGACCTGTGGTTTCTGTTTGCCAGGCGCGGGCGTCACAGCACGTTTCAAAAGTGAGAGAGATCTCTAGATTAACCAAAGAGTCTAAAAGATCTCTAAAAGAAGCAGCGTATAACATTTTCCTGTCCTGATTTTAACTTCCATCATCTTATCATCACTTCTAGATACAGAATTGAAAAGTGAATGAATAAAATAAATCGTTCATTTAAATTAATAATTATTATTTTTGGTATTTTTAAACAGGACATGCGGTAATGCTTTATATTAAGGTTTATTTAAATTAGGTATTTACTGCATCAGTGAACATTAATAAGTGATAAACTTCAACAATAATAAACTATAAGTATTATTAACGGGAATATTATTGGGTGAAGTGTAGTGCACTACATGTCAATTTGAAACAGGTTATCTATCACTGTGTTGGAAGGAAATTGCTCCATCATGCTGGTTCAGCCTGTCATTATGATGTTTGCAGCAGACTGTTTCTCTGAGGACGTGTGACTGCAGTCACTCCATAGTCCAGGACTGGAGTTTCCTACAGTTATCCTCCAATAACAAACTGGACTCCATATTAACTTTAACACATCTCCTGTTATATTGAACTTCCAGTCTCCTAACACACAGTATGACTGCAGATCAATTCCTGCTATCCGTTATCACCCAGATGAGGATGGGTTCCCTGGAGAGTCTGGTTCCTCTCAAGGTTTCTTCCTACAGCCGTCTCATGGAGTTTTTCCCTCAGCATCGTCGCCCTCGGCTCGTTCATCAGTGACAAGATCATTCTGACTTATACACATTTTCTCACATTTCTACGATTCTCCTACAAATAGCTCACCATGTTGTTTTTAGATGTGTTCAAATATTTATCAACGCCTGTGATTTCTCCTGAACTTCTTCTGATGATCCTCCCTGTGGTCGTACAGCTCAGGATCATGTTTAGGCATTTATTAAAAAGCGTCAGTGATAACTTATTCATTTACTTTTTTAACATTACTGATTGTTTATTAAGTCTGATATTAGATTACAGTTATGGTTCATGATGCAGTAAAGACACGGAACCTCCATGGCTAATGTTACCGGAAATGCTACAAGCTGCTTCTTTTGAAAAAATACAAATTAAAACAACTCCTAATACTTTTTTGGAAATCCTGACTCTACAATCAAATCTATTAAAGTACTGATGCTTGAGGAAACTAAACAAACCATGATTTGCTGAAATCAGCTGTAATGATGATGTGATGGTTTAAATCAGGGGCTGCACTAACCACATCAATCACATGTGTTTCAGGTGATATTTGTGCTAATGTGGTGAATAATTACTGAAAATGTAACTGCTTCTTTAATCGTGTGTGTGTGTGTGTGCGCGCGTGTGCGTGTGTGTGTGTGTGTGTGGGAATACTGATGAGCCTTTAGTTTATGATCTTGTTATTCATGCCGTGTAATGCAGTATACTGTACCTGTCTAACTAATTGCTTCGAGAGACCCGAGACACTGTTTAGTGCAAAACTATGTGAACTTCAATGGAATGCAAATGATCAAAGGTTCTTCCTTTAAGAGAAACTTTATATTTGTATTACATTGTGTTCATTTCTGTAAATGTCTCTAAAGAAGTAAATTTGTTAAACAAGTATTCGACTTCTTGTTGCTTATTAATACAAACACTGCAGACGGTGATCTCTAGACCTGTGATTGACTCATTACGTGGCTTGTGTTGTATTTATGGATAATCGCGTGTGTGTGTGATATAATCCTAAATCGTCTGCGTGTCTAGACTGCTGCAGGCTCAGCAGGAAAAGAAGGAGCTTGAGGAGAAACTGCTCAGCTTGAAGAAACAGACCTGTGAAACAGACTCACACATTACCTCTCAGGTAACACACTCACTCTCGGTGTCATCAGTCACTCGGTGTTAAAGCTCCCATAGTTTACTATTCCTTAGTTCCATAGTTTATACTTCAGCTGAAATCCTCATCAGATAGATGACGAGGGGAAGGAGGGAGGGAGGGGGGGGGGGGCTCATCTCATATGAGGTCACACAAGGTGGAAAATCTAATTTACTTGTTTAAACTACGTTCTGTACAAAGTGGGGAAAAAGGACAAAAAGCGGGAGGAGGTGTGTTTGCTCTCACACACTGCAGATGCGTCTGAACGTCTAATCATGACTAAACAGTAGAGCAGTCAATCAATTAAAAATTTTTGTCTAATTAATCATAGTCTGTGATTATTCACGATTTCAAGATACGTAGATTTACTTGACCTGGTAACCATGCAGTGACTGTGGGAAGCCGTTGGAGTCAAAGTAACGATTTCCTCAACCCCGAGTTCAGCAAGTGACATCAGACCAAGACGGCGGCTCACAGCGTGAGGAGTAAACACAGCGTCAGCTTTATAGGAGTTACACCGTATACACAATTAATAGATTTATATTATTTACTGTACAGATGTGTTCACATGTTAAATCTAAAGCACTGATTTGCGCAGCTAATTATAAGTCACAGTTAGCCGCTGTCTTGTAGCACAAGCGCATGGAGTTTTATGCATTTTGTAACTCCAACAATGTTGCGTGTATATTCTGTGATGGGTCAGTCCAGGGTGTCCCCCCGCCTCGTATCCTGAGTCTCCTGGGATCGTCTCCATCCCCCCCCCCTCGTGCCCCTGTAGACAGGATAAAGTGCTGTAGACGATGAGTGAGTGCGTGAGTGAGTTCTGATCTGAATATCATATTTCACTGGGTTCAGGAGCGGCAGCGTTCTCTCGACGATCTAAAACAGGCACGTTTAAAAATCGACGAGCAGAAAGCCGAGTTGGCGAAGAAGGAGGAGGAGTTTCAGTCTGTGAAGAGATCCAGTCAAACCAAAGAGCAGGAGCTTCAGGGTGAGATCAACAAACTGAAGGAGCAGACAAAGAAGGACACAGAGGAGCTGTCCAAAGTGCTGAAGACTCATCGGGTTAGTTGTGTTTCAAATCTGTCGCTTTTCTCTCATTTCCATTCTTTTTAAAATGTATAAAAATATACACACATTGTATTGATGGCACTGTGACCTAGTGGTTGATGGCACTGTTGCCTTGCACCGCCAGGGTCTGGGTTTGTTTCCCGTCTCAGGGTCTGTGTGCATGGAGTTTCATGTTCTCCCCTTTGCTTGGTGTGTTTCTTCCAGGTTCTCCAGTTGCCTCCCGTAGTCCAAAGACATGCAGATTAGGCAAATCAGCCTTTTAAAACTGCCCATAGTGTATGAATGAGTGTGTGTGTGTGTCTATATGTTTGTGTGCCCTGCAATGGTACCCCACCTCGTCCCCTGAGTCTGCTGGTATCGTCTCCAGCGTTCCTGTGACCCTGTACAGGATAATGTGGTGTAGAGCGAGCGAGCGAGCGAGCTCGTTCGTTCGTTCGTTCCACAGAAGATACATTTTTTTTCCCTTGTGTATATCACTGTTCATGTGACTGTACAAAATCAGATGGGTGTCAGCGGTAGATCAGTGGTTAAGGCATTGGACAAGGTTCGGAAGGTCCCAGGTTCAACCCCCATGACCTCCAATTTGCCTCTATTGTGCCCTTGAGCAAGGTGCTTAACCCACAACTGCTCAGATGTATAATGAGTCGCTCTGGATAAGGGCGTCTGCCAAATGCTGAAATGTACAGTAAATGTAGATAGAGTGTAAAACAGCAGACATGGTTCTGATGATCAGCACAGCTCTGAATATGTTCAGCTCCATATTTGAGGTTCATTATTTTAGAAATTCTGGGTTCGGTAGAACTAAACCACTGATGGATGTAGTAAATACACCAACCAGGGCATGACAGCGTTTCCTAATGCCTGTCACTTTTAATGCAGTGAAGTGTTTAATACACACACACACACACACACACTCTAGTCTAACCTTCAGAAACTTTAAGAGATTTCTTTTTTTTAAACAAGATAAATGTGTGTGATCCCAAAATGACCTAGAGAAAGATATATTTTGTTAATAATTAAGCAGCATATGAGTGGTGCTCAAGTCAAACTGGGACTTTTGATTGTGCAGAATAACAGAACCCAGTTACGAGAGTAAAAACTCCCTTTATTTCTCTATATAACCCCCTGATACACTAATGCACTCATCACAGTGTTTCACTAGCGCTTCAAGGCAGAAAGGTTTCTCATTACACTGGAGACATGATCGGACTTGGACCACCTGTCTGATTCATGTCTGAAACGCTGGCCTCCCAGGAACTTCTTTAATTGCCCAGACATGTGGAAATGCCTTGGAGTGAGGTCAGGACTGTATGGTGGATGTGGTGTAACTCCCAGCCGAGTTCCTGTAATACACAAGTAGTGCAGTTGTCAGTAGAGGGAGACCGGGTATGATTGTAACACTTTTTGCTTTACCACCTATAACTCACAATTTTTTAACTAGAGTTTTTAAACTTTTATACACAATACCCACATTTGTTTGCTACAAATGGCATTAATCAAATCTCTGCAAGAATATCACAGCTCTTGTGAGTACATGACAAATACATTGAGTTCCTTTGTTACAACCTACCCCACCACCGGGGTAGGTTGTAACACATGCTGGGGTGAGTTGTAACAGTTAGACAAAAGAAGCAAAAACATTGACCACACCATGCTGTATGCTTCAAAAAGAGTTTTTATTTAAATAAAAGAACAAGACCACAGAACAATGTCTTTGCCTGTGACTGACCATAACTCAAATCCACTTTAAGTTTGACTCAGGTGCTGTGTGTGAGTCTGCTAGAACTTCTACTTCTTCTTTGTCTTTCGGCTGTTCCCTTTCAGGGGTCGCCACAGCGAATCATCTGCCTCCATCTAACCCTATTCTCTGCATCCTCTTCTCTCACACCAACTAACTTCATGTCCTCTTTCACTGCATCCATAAATCTCCTCTTTGGTCTTCCTCTAGACCTCCTGCCTGGCAGTTTCAACCTCAGCATCCTCCTACCGATATATTCGCACTCTCTCCTCTGAGCATGTCCAAACCACCTCAATCTGGCCTCTCTGACTTTATCTCCAAAACATCTAACATGGGTTGTCCCTCTGATGAACTCATTCTTGATCCTATCCATCATTGTCACTCCCAAAGAGAACCTCAACATCTTCAGCTCTGCTACCTCTAGCTCTGCCTCCTGTCTTTTCTTCAGTGCCACTGTCTCTAAGCCGTAGAGCATTGCTGGTCTCACCACTGTCCTGTACACCTTTCCTTTCATTCTCGCTGATACTCTTTCATCGCACAACATACCTGACACTTTTCTCCACCCATTCCAACCTGCCTGTACTCGTCTCTTCACCTCCTTTGAACACTCTCCGTTGCTCTCGACCGTTGACCCTAAGTGCTTAAAATCCTGCACCTTCTTTACCTCTGCTCCCTGTAGCCTCACCGTTCCTTTTGGGTCCCTCTCATTCACCCACATGTATTCCGTCTTGCTGCGGCTAACCTTCATTCCTCTGCTTTCCAGAGCGTACCTCCACCTCTCCAAATTTTCCTCCACCTGTTCCCTGCTCTCGCTATAAAGCACAATGTCATCTGCAAACATCATAGTCCATGGAGGCTCCTGTCTAAACTCATCTGTCATCCTGTCCATCGCCAGAGCAAACAAAAAGGGACTTAGAGCCGATCCTTGATGCAGACCCACCTCGTTCCACCACCAAGTCTCCTTGTCCACTTTGCCCTTACCTGATGATACACCAAGTACCCTCTTTCCTGTCTCCCTGATCACATTGGCTGTAGTTGTCCAGTCAACTGAAAGCACCTCCTGACCACCCATAGCTTGTCTCAACTCCTCCCTAAAGACTACACAACATTCTTCCTTTCTCAGCTTCCACCTCTTTGTCCTCTGCCCTGCCTTTAGAACAAACTTGGAAGATCACTGGACCCCTGGTCTCTCAGCTTCTGAAGTGATTTGCAGTATCTGCTCAATGTTGCATGGCAGATCCCATGTGCCTTCGCAACTGACCTGACTGACTTGCCCTTCTTTGTGACTTCATCAGATGCTGTTTTTAAAACACTGGCAGGCACACTTCTTTCAGTCGTTCTTTTCCATTGTCTAGGCATTCTGTAAAATTATTAAAATCAGGAAACTGTCCTTAGTTGTATGTAAGGGGATGGTTGTAACACTTTTTAAAGACATGTTACAACCCACCCCACTCCTCTTAGCCATTGTTTAGCTAGCTGTAGTAGGAGAGTGGTTTGAAATTAGCAAGGGATAAATGAATCACATTTTACCTAAGAAACTACAATTTAATCAAATATAAGTTATATGATTTTATCTGCAATAGTATAAATACTAAACAAAATATAGTCTTGGTCGAAAAAAGTACTTTCTTACCTCAAATCTGTTTTTTAATAATAGAATCTGCATTTATTTGTTCCCAGCCTTGATATCCACCATGTGGGTTTAGGGAGGAAATGGGTAAACACTGAAATAATCATATAACTCTTATCCTATCCCTGATTAGTGGAATTGGGGGTGTTAAAACTCTCCCCATGTTACAACCATACCCGGTCTCCCCAATATCAGATTCTTCCGTTAAGAGGAAGGGCTTTTAAAGGCGTTTCTGCCACTAAATGCAGGGAAAACTAACAGTGTCTGTGGCTCCTGCAGCAAGGTTTATATGTGGCGCAGTGGTGGAGTGGATGGATAAGAAGTAATAATTTATGGCTGTAATGTTTGTGTATGTGTGTCATCATGAACTTGCCTGTACTGCATCTCTTTCCATTCCTAATCATGTGTCTTCTCCATGTTTTCTCGCCCCTCCCTCCTTATCTGCTCTAGTCTTTAGTATCAGCTCAGGATCCTACCAAAGACAACACTCTGGACCTTCAGGAGGCCAACACTCGCCTCAGAGAGAGAATAGCTCGAATGGTATGTGTGTACTGTAGGATCACATGAGTGTAAAAATCACATCACCGTGTACACTAAACCCAGTCTGTGCCCTTTCTCTCACACAGTCGCGTCTGCAGACCAGCCTGCCCGACAGTGACTCCTCAGACGCTCTAGAGGAGGAGAACCGCTCTCTGAGGACGCAGCTGGAGGAAGCACGGCGCGCAGCTTCCCGTCTCAGCCACGAGAAAGAGGAGCTCAGCCGCCAACTGGAGGAGAAAGAGAAAGAGAGAGAAACCCTGCGGCGAGGCAAAGCAGACCTGGAGGAGCAGAAGAGGCTACTAGACCGATCACTGGACAAAATGACCAAAGATGTAAGTGTGTGTGTATGTGGGTGGTTTGGATATGTTCAGAGGAGAGATTGTGAATATATTGGTAGAAGGATGCTGAGGTTGGAACTGTCAGGCAGGAGGTCTAGAGGAAGACCAAAGAGGAGATTTATGGATGCAGTGAGAGAGGACATGAAGTTAGTTGGTATGAGAGAAGAGGATGCAGAGGATAGGGTTAGATGGAGGCAGATGATTCGCTGTGGCGAAAGACAAAGAAGAAGATTCTATATTTGTTTGATGTTCATCATTAATGAAAGTTTTTTTAGACGTAAAACAAAACACTGTGATCAGGTTGATGATTCACTCACACTCACTTTTAACATGTAGCTATTGTTGTGTGGCAGATCGACCTGATGATGGGCGACTCTCGTCAGTCGGTGCAGACTCTGCAGTCTCAGCTGGATGAGTTCCGAGATCGTTCTCGTAAAGAGCTCCAGGAGTCTCAGAAGCTGAACAAGGAGCGACTGCTTGAGCTGCAGAGAGCGCAGAACAGCCTCAAGGCAGCACAGGAGGAGGTGAGGGAGCAGCGCAGCACCATCACACGGCTCGGGGTCCCAATCTGGTAGTTAATCAGTGCGCTGTAGATGGTGTTTAAATATGCAGTAGTCACTTCATACTCCTACAAACAACCTGGAAAATAGACGTGCCCTGATGCCTCTTTAGTTCGTCTCACCTCAGTCTGTTCAGATCTGAATCAGATTTATTTAACAGAAATCTGGACTAGTATTAACTAAAGCATTGTTAGACAGCGGGTGCAGTAACACACTGCAGGCACTGAAATCTAAACGTTATTAAGAGACGTTTGAGTCAGGGTTTAAATCAGGCCACCATTAGACTACGTTCACGTTACAAGCCAAATTGTTCAATTAAATTTTTAAAAACATTTTTTTTTTCAGATCGGAATTGTGAAATCGGAAAAGTGATTACATTCTAGTGTATACCGTTTTTTTGTATGTATGTGTATATATATATATATATATAGTAATGCCATATTTCTGTACCCAAACCTAGTGTTTACATGGACATTATTTCTTTTATCCAACTGAAATCATTCACGTTTTAAAACCCGGCCTCCCAGGAACTTCCAATTCAATTTCTACAACTAAAGTTATATATATTTTCTATATTTGTACAGCTAAGTTTTTTATGTTTTATATTTTCTTCTTATCTTCCATAGCTATATTTTCTATGTATAGCTAAGTTTTTCTTATTTTATTCCATAATTTACTGTATTTCTTATTGATAATCTTTTTTTTAAAGTCACAGGCAGCCGTATAAGTTTTTCACTGCATATCGTACTGTGTATGAGACAAATAAAATCTGAATTTGAAATTTAACTCCTTTAACGGCCCAAACGTGTGTAAATGTCTTGGAGTGAGGTTAGGACTGTGCAGGGCGATGACTCCCAGCCGAGTTCCTGTAAACGTGTGCAGTATGGGGTCATGTAGCGTTCTGCAAAAACAGGACACCTTTGGTGATCAAACCCAAAAGTAAGAGGTCATTAAAGGACCGTATCTGTGCTACTGAGATCTACTGAGATCTGGATTGATCTGACTGTATACAGTGGAACCTCGGATTACGAGTAACGCGGTTTGCAAGTGTTCCGCAAGACAAGCAAAGATTTTGAATAAATTTTTGACTTGAAAAATGAGCGTTGTCTTGGTTCACGAGCACCGAGTATCATGTATAACGCATGCGCTTCTTGTTTTGCTGTCGAGCGTCACGTGATCACACCTGAGCCAACAGTTTTTGTCTCTCTTGCTCTGCGGAATTGTAGGTAATCGTCTCCCCTGCTGGGTGAATATACACACACACACACACACACACACACACACAATAACGGAGAGACCGTTTTTAAAACCGTTTGAAAATTAACAAGGAACATCGCTAGTCACACTCGCGTGAGCGCATACTAACGGAATCACTGCTGTAAAGTAAAACAACAAAAACTAATTTAACCAGCTCCTCACCTTTGAAAACAGTCACGACAGAGATTGTGTGTGTGTGTGTGTGTGTGTGTGTGTGTGTGTGTGTGTGTGTGTGTGTGTGTGTGTGTGTGTGTGTGTGTGTCACTTAAACCAACACACACGCTCACGTTTACAGCCCCCCTTCTCTCAGGTTCCCAAACAAACACACAGCAACTCTTCTCTGTCGCGATTGTTTTCAAAAGTGAGTAACGTTTACACTCGACCTGAATGTCATTCTGATCAGGTGGTGTTTGTCGTGCCGCGTGAGCGCTGACCCGATGCCCAGTGATCTGACTCGAGGATGAGCGGTTGGACTTATGGCATGGTGGACACTCTTTCAACACTTTGACTTTACACGTATCTCCAGTTGTCACTGCAAAACAGACACCGATCTCTCCAAGTCTTCTCTACATGGACTTAAGTCCACATTTGTTTTTTTAATCATTCACACCGAGAGTCACTCTGATTTAATCTTGTTTTTCAAACGTGTTCTTCATCTCTGCACACGGCGGTGTGTTTCAGGTGTCGCGTCTGAAGAAGGAGCTGCAGGTGTGTTGTGAGGAGAAGGACAGCGCGCTGCTGGACAAGGAGCTCCTGAGCAGCCGTCTCAAACAGAAGGAGAGTGAGCTGGACACCAAGAGGACCTCACACAGCTCTCACGACCGCAGCAGAGAGATACGCCACCTAGAGGTGTGTGTGTGTGTGTGTGTGTGTGTGTGTCTATTTCTCTCATGCATTATTTCTACTGATATGAAGACAGTTAATTTGTCAGTCAAATACCAGAGTCTGTGTTGTCAGATTGAAATACTGCAGCATCTAATCACACTGATCAGAGCTTAATGTTTCCTGTAGAGCGGAAGCACTGTTACATGTGTGCGTGTTTGTGTGTTTGTGTGTTTGTGTGTGTGTGTGTGTGTGTGTGTGTGTGTGTGTGTGTGTGTGTGATTAGGATAAAATAAAGAGTTTGGAGATAGAGTTGGACGAGGAAAAGACGGGAGCTGAGCTTCTGAACGAGCGCATCACACGCACCCGAGAGCAGGTAGATGAACACACACACACACACACACACACACACACACACACACACGTTCACATGACCTGTATACAGTATGTAAATAATTAACACTCCCCCCCCCCCCCCCCCCCAATACACACATGCACACTTTTTCTGTTTGTTTTTAAGGTGGACCAGCTTCGCTCTGAACTGATGCAGGAGCGCTCGGCCAGACATGACCTGGAGATGGACAAGAGCTCGCTGGAGAGACAGGTAGAGAGCATCGTCACCACTGGTGTAATCGGGTTTCCTCCTGCACACGCTGCATCAGTGCACTCACCGGCCACTTTATTAGGAATGGCTGCTCTTTGGTGGCAGGAGTTCAGCCTGATGTTCTGTGTGTTTTGTGCTGCGAGTTGGAAGACGCTTCCTCTGCTCAGCTCGAGCCTCTTGACCCCTGTTCTCTCCCATGACCTCACTTTTACTCAGATTTTCAGGACATCAGCAGTTTCTCAAACTCTCAAAACACACCACGGGATCACAGTTCTCCTCGTTCTGATGTTTGATGTGCACATGAAGCTCTCGGTGTGTGTTTATACACTTTGTTCTGCTGCCACATCAATGCTCATTCATGCAACTATACAAATCAGGCAGTCAGATGTGTTTCCACAGTGCGTGTGTGCGTGTGTGCGCGCTCTCTCAGGAGTTCTCTGGAACGCTTATTCAGGGTTTTGGGGTCGAACATCCACATAATCATCTTGTTGCTTGAACGGTCTGACCTGGTGAATAACAACAGATGTCTAGACAGCACTGCTCGTGTCCCACACGGATATTTTAATATGATTTAAAAGCATTTAGCAAAATATGAAAATATGTTCCCCTATAACATTATGACTCCATGAGTTTCCAGTTCACCAGCTGACTTTTGGTTGGTCCTGACCACTGCAGCCTGGGAACATCCCACAACAGTTTTGAAGTCACTCTGACTCCGTCGTCACAGAGACATAAAGTTTATTTTATTATTTAGACATAAAGTCGCTCAAATCCTTACGCTTGTCCACATCAACTTCACTAAAAACAGGTCCACTTGCAGCCTAATACTCTATATATCCCACCTACTTCCAGCACCATCATAATGGCATGTTGTAACTGTAGCGACTGTGAAAATGGACAAATCTAGACGACTTTGGGTCAGAGCAACTCCAAAACCCGTGAACTGGCGACTGGGTCATCCAAGGCTTAGTGCTGGTCTGATCCAATAGAAGTGATGAAAAGATTAATGCTGGTTCTGATAGAAAGAAGTCAGGACACACAGTGCAGACACACTGCCATGGTGGTAAAGGGTTAGGTACTCAGTATTAGTCGGGTGGTCAAGATGTTATGACTGGTCAGTGTATATTGAGTGGTTACTGCCCCCTAGTGTTCAAAAGTGTGTAAAAAGGATCAGAGTAATGAAAGTCATTTTCCTATTTTAAAAATGAAAAGCTGTTACTGTTCTTTCAGCTTGACAACACGTGTTTATAATCTGAGCTGTGAGCCGAGTGTGACGTAGATAAAACGGGAGTTCGACTCCATCAGAAAGATCATGAGGTCAAGTCCCATCATTCCGACCGAGGAGTCCAAGGAAGCAAAATTGTGTGTGACGCAGGGGAATTCTCTCTCTCTCTCTCTCTCTCTCTCTCTCTCTCTCTCTTCGTCTCACTCTCTCAGCCAACCATATCTATGAGTGTGTGTATGCCGAAGAAGGCAGATAGCGCTTTATTCCAAGTGTGTGTTACTCTGCTTTTGTGAAAACTTTAAAAAAAATCTCCTCCATCTTATCTCAGGTTGTAACCAGATAACTTCTCATTACTTTTTGACCGCACTGTAATATAGTAGGACGCACCCGTGACGGCGGAGGCAGGACGTCCCGAGCAAAACACTTGACTTTTATTCCTCTGTTTCTCAGATCAAAGACCTGAAGTCTCGTTTAACTGATGTGGAGGGTCAGCCTCGATCTCCTGCAGGGGTCGCTATACTGGAGAGCAAAATCCAGGAGCTGGAGGATCAGTTACACAGCGAGGAAAGGTATATACACACACACACACACACACACACACACACACACACACACACACACGCACCTGTATATATTTGTACTGTCATGGCAATATAAAATGCTTGTTGTGTGTAATAATGCTGGATCAGAGAGAAGAGCAGCATCCTGGCAGCTCAGAGGAGAGCAGAAAGGAAATTAAAGGATGTGACAGCAACACTGGACCAGGAGAGGAACCATCATGCTGAACAGAGAGACCAGGTACACACACACACACACACACACACACACACACACATGCTTAAACTCTCAGCATTGTCTGCTTTGCACGTATGTGTATTATTGAGGGCTGTACAGGATGCAGGTTGACACAAGTGCGCCCCCAGTGGAGGGGTGGAGTATTACTGCTCTACTGTTCTACATAGTCACCTGATCAGAGTACACTCAGAACACACACACACACACTCTGGGAACACAGTTCAGTCTCCTCAGGCAGGTGGCTATAAACCCAAGGTGTCGACTCTAAACACAGCTGACCTTTAATGAGTGACGTCGTGGTTACGCGTGTTAGCTTCAGCTCGGTGGACACACACGTCCACACATACGTCCACACACACAGACAGAGGTGTGACGTGTGTGACACTGGAACGTGTGTCACTCATTAACAGCGCACGCCGTCACAAAGCAGCGTTTACAGAAACATTCATGAAAAAATGTTCCACATTGTGCAGCTCTATAAATTGATCAGTTTGTCAGATTTGATGTGATTTGTACATTTATTACCTGCTGGAGCTCCACAGTACTGCAGCGACAGTGAGGGAGTCACACACACACACACACACACACACACACACACACGTGTAGGATAAAAACAGCAGCAATAAAGCAACGAACAGCACGGCTGTCAGAACACACACACACAAAGACATTATGAGCATACACACACACACACACACACACACACACACACACACACACACATACACAGAGTGTACGCACACTGAGCACACACAGTACACACACACAGATTATGAACACACACTAATTGAGCACAAACACGCACACATAATCTGAATGGACACACCTGCACACACATTTTAAGTAGATACAAACACACACACACTTCGAGAGCAAAGACAAATATGCACTCTGAGCACACACACACACACACACATTATTACAAGGTATTTATATTATTGTGTGTGTGTGTGTGTGTGTGTAGCTCTCGCTGCGTGTGAAGGCTCTGAAGAGACAGCTGGATGACAGTGAGGGTGAGGTGGAGAGACTGGAGGGAGTGAGGAGGAAGACCATGAGGGACCTGGAGGAGCAGCAGGAGCTGAAGGACGTCCTGCAGGCCAAAGTCGGCGCTCTGGAGCATGAACTGAGGTCTGTCCCTGTCCTATAGTTTGTCCCTGTCCTACACACGTATAGATCAGTGTTTAGATCAGCTACTGCCCCCAGCCTTGGGGTAACTCTGGACAGTTGTCTGTCACTCTCCCCTCTGCACACTGCTCACCTCACTCACTCCTGATGATTTCTTCTTTACAACATCAGAAGAATTCATCCATTTCTCTCCACAGAGGTGCTTGTTCAGTCTCTTGTTATCTCAAGACTACTGCACGTCACTCCTGGCAGATTTGAGTCCACCAGACCTGTCCACCAATCGTCCTCTGCAGCTGCATGTCTCGTTTTCAACCTTCCCAATTTCTCCCACACCTCCACACTTCTCCGCTCTCTGCACCGGCTTCCTGTCGACGCTGCATCAAATTCAAAACCCTGCTGCTCACCTACAGTACAAAGCTTAAAACATCCCCAACACCCACCTACAGTACCTCTCAGCTCTAATCCCACCTAACACACCTCACCACATTCCCTCCGATCCTCCAGCACTGCTTCCTCTAGATGGCCATCCAGAGTCTCAGGCGATCTTCAAACGACGACTTAAGAGAAATCTATTTCTTCAGTACTTAATTGTCCTCTTCCCTTGCCTCAAAAAAGAAATTATAATTATAATAATAGTAATAATAATAATACAAACCGGATTCCAAAAAAGTTGGGACACTAAACAAATTGTGAATAAAAACTGAATGCAACGATGTGGAGATGGCAAATGTCAATATTTTATTCAGAATAGAACATAGATGACAGATCAAAAGTTTAATCCGAGAAAATGTATCATTTTAAAGGAAAAATATGTTGATTCCAAATTTCACGGTGTCAACAAATCCCAAAAAAGTTGGGACAAGTAGCAATAAGAGGCTGGAAAAAGTAAATTTGAGCATAACGAAGAGCTGGAAGACCAATTAACAGTAATTAGGTTAATTGGCAACATGATTGGGTATAAAAAGAGCTTCTCAGAGTGGCAGTGTCTCTCAGAAGCCAAGATGGGTAGAGGATCACCAATTCCCACAATGTTGCGCAGAAAGATAGTGGAGCAATATCAGAAAGGTGTTACCCAGCGAAAAAGTGCAAAGACTTTGGAGTTATCATCATCAACTGTGCATAATATCATCCGAAGATTCAGAGAATCTGGAACAGTCTCTGTGCGTAAGGGTCAAGGACATAAAACCATACTGGATGCCCGTGATCTCCGGGCCCTTAAACGACACTGCACCACAAACAGGAATGCTCCTGTAAAGGAAATCACAGAATGGGTTCAGGAATACTTCCAGAAACCATCGTCAGTGAACACAATCCACCGTGCCAGTCTGCAGTCCAGATCTTTCCCCTATAGAGAACATTTGGCGCATCATAACGCGGAAGGTGCGACAAAGAAGGCCCAAGACGATTGAACAGTTAGAGGCCTGTATTAGACAAGAATGGGAGAGCATTCCTATTTCTAAACTTGAGAAACTGGTCTCCTCGGTCCCCAGACATCTGAGTGTTGTAAGAAGAAGGGGAGATGCCACACAGTGGTGAAAATGGCCTTGTCCCAACTTTTTTGGGATTTGTTGACACCATGACATTTCGATTCACCATATTTTTCCCTTAAAATGATACATTTTCTCAGTTTAAACTTTTGTTTCGTGATTTATGTTATATTCTGAATAAAATATTGACATTTGCCATCTCCACATCATTGCATTCAGTTTTTATTCACAATTTGTTTAGTGTCCCAACTTTTTTGGAATCCGGTTTGTAATTCCTAGCTGTGACTGATGGTTATTAGTTAGTAACCCAGTAACTCGGTGCAACGATCTGTCCAGTGACGGAAACCTTAAGCACCAAATGTCTAAATGTAAGTGTGTACAGATCATCAAGTGAAGTGTGTAACAGTCAGACGTTTACACACTCGTTATTAAGAGGACCAACTTTCAATTAGAGTACAATTCTCACAGGGAAATCTTTTTTATTTGTACTAGGCTTGAAGATTTAGCTTTTTTTTTTTTTTTTTTAGTAACTCGTTCTTGAAAGTTAACAATCAATGATTGTCCCGACATATTAGTCATGTAAACTTAATGAAGGACAACATTTACACAAACAGAATATATACAGTATAAAAAAGAAAACAAAAACAATGAGTTACATTAACAGTAATGTTCTCGTCTCTCTGTACTTTAACGCCCTGTACCGCTCACCGCAAGTGTGTCCTTGTGGAGAGAGACTCTGCAAATCAAACATTAGTTAAAACAGTTCATCATTAACGTCCCCAACCCCATTTCATGCATTCTCTCAGTTTTTGTCTCCGCCCCTCTGTACGTGTTTTGCTCTTGTGTCCTGATTGTGGTTTAATTTTGAAATAAATTCTAACACATTAATACGATTGTGTTTATCAGGAGGAAGGTCCAGCAGGCGCGGCGTCCCACGCTGGGGTCAACTCTCAGCTCAGAGGAGGAGGATGGAGTCTTTGATTCTAACAGCATCAAGTCCATCCTGACGGAATCCCCACTCCAGACCACCACCTGCTGAGAGAGCGACAGAGTGAGAGAGCGACAGAGTGAGAGAGCGACAGAGTGAGAGAGCGACAGAGTGAGAGAGCGACAGAGTGAGAGAGCGACAGAGTGAGAGAGCGACAGAGTGAGAAAGAGAGTTATGTAGAGCGAGATTGTAAAACATTGAGGTATAATGTTCATATGAACGATATCGATTAATGAAAGCCTTAATTCTGTAAAGGAAATGAAGTGCCTGGATGTTCTAGTTTGAGAAGTGATGAGAAGAGAAAACTCCCAGTGCTTAAAGCCTTATAAAATAATTATGCTTTAAATGCAGAGTTTAAATACATTTAGATTCTCTCAGGATTATGTACTGTAGTTTTTACTGCACATCTGGCTGTTTGTTTATTCTTGACTAGTTACATAAAGATTCTGTCTTTCCAGATCGTGTTTGTGCTTCTTTTATTATATCCGTTTTAAACACAAGCCGACTTCCTTGGTGCTTATCCTCTACATGAAGACGTTATAAACAGGTCCTCTGCTTTACACACGGCTGGTTTAAACCCAGCGGAGCTCAGGGACGACCTACAGCTGTCTGAGGTGTTCATAAGCATCTGAACTGGGACAAAAGTACAGGACTGAAATTACAGAGCCGCTTGTGACGTCACTTCTTACTAAAATAATGAAGGGCCACAGCTTATTGACGTAAAATCACTGTTACTCTCAGCTGCAGTGGTGTAGGTGTTGTCTGTCGCACCATTTAGGGATTTATTCCTGAAAATATCGATTAAAGCTCTTTATGTATCGAATGAAGTTCTGAATATATTGAATGAAACCTGATGTCAAGCCTCTGGCGCCATCTAGTGATCACCCCCAGAGCCTGTATTCAATTCCCACCTCAGGTCTGTGTGTATGGAGGTTGCATGATCTCCCTTTACTTGGTGGGTTTCCTTCGGGTTCTCCAGTTTCCTCCCACAATCCAAAAAAATGCAGATTAGGATAAGTGGCGTTCCCAAATTACCCATAGTATGTGAATGAGTGGGTGTGCCCTGCGATGGATTGGCACCCTGGGATCGGCTTCCAGGCCCCCATGACCCTGTACACAGGATAAAGTGGTATAGACGATAAGTGATTAGTAACTGCAGATCAAGTAAACACCTACAGTATAACTACAAGATGCCTTTGGCTAGCAATACACAGCAGAACCAGTAGAGGGCGCCTCAGTGATGTCAGATTTTATTCAACGCTTCTTTCAAACGCTTCTTTTCTCATTAATAAATCCCTGTATATACAGTATAATATAGTGTAAATATTGAATAGTTTGTCTGTTTGTTTGCTTTTTTCATTCCTTCACACTTTATCAATCTCAAGTCTTTTTAGGTTTATTATAGATTTGTGGAAAATGTTGAATATTCCAGTGGAAATCTAAACATCCCTAAAACATTAAAGACTCTATATTATTTGATCTGCTGTCAGAATGACAATAATATTCTTCCTCATTAAACAATAAAGAAAAAAAAGACCTGCCTAGAAGACCTGCCTGACCTCTGGACACATCTGTACCATAACAATGACCAAATATACCACTACACTGTACATACAGAGTGCAATAAACCCACAAAATGGTGAATTTGGTCCTGTGATGTACGGTATCATACCAGGCTAAAGCATCCAGAATTCATGATTTTGATTATTCTTGTTTTATCAAACTTAGTTTAGGTTTAGTATTTTTTTTCCCTTCCATTCGCCTGTACATTAATGTGCTTGTATAAACCTTTGCACAGTGTCACACTCTAATCAGTGTTTTATGCTGATTAGAGTGTGACACTGAGTCTCCTATATTGAACTTTTTCACAATATTCAAATTTTGTAAGATACACACACACACCTGCAATTCTCAACTTTCGAACAAGAAGACGTTTATGAGGTCTAGTCTGTGTTTTATGTCAGTCCCAGAAGGCTACAGGTTGTTTTTGTGGTGTAACCTGTCTGACCAGATTCTCATTCCTAAGCATTTTATTATTTTTACATAGTGTACATACCTGCTAAATCCCACAGAGTTAATCATGCTGAGTCAACAAGCACCAGCTGAGTCTAATGAAATTATAATGAAATGTTTAGTTTCACAAAACACTCAAACTTATGTGTATATTCTGCATGTCTGCATGAAACTGGCGCACCGAGGGAAAACCCACTACGCACGGGAAGGAACATGCAAACTCCATACATAGAAGGGAATTGAACATGGACCCTGGAGGTGCAAGGCGGCCGTGCTAACCACTGAGTCACCACACCACAACAAGCATTGTTTATTATATTACATTTGTTAATTAAAGGCAATTGAGTTGTAACACGGGAGTGTAAATTTAAACAGCAATCACATTCTGCCATAAAGTTCATAACACATATCACATCATCACAGCATTTAAAAGAAACACAGAATTCAACAGCAAACATCAACAAACACTAACTATATTTTTATTTCTATTCTCAATATATACCCTTACTGTATCTGTCCTGACTTGCAATACACTATTCTGGCATCATTGACTTCGGCACTGCGGTCACTTTGACTGTCCATAACTCATTGCACACCTCAATTTCCTGTATATAATTTCTTACTTTATTTGAGTAATTATAGCTCTGCAAATACCTCATGATCTTGGGTTATTTTGATATGTTGTGATGATGTCATTTCCTTTAAATATACTTCTACATAACAATAGTTATATTTTGAATTTAGGAAAAATATTGTAAGAAAAAAAAACCATGAGAAACTGATTATTTTGCAGTGCTCTCTTATGTTTTTATTTTTTTTAATTTTTACACAGACGTGTATATATTACAGTATGTGTCTCTCCTCTCTTACTGATTCTGTCCCACTGTCTGTCGCATCCTTTGAGAGTAAACACTTTCACAAGTCTTAGCTGTTCCCTATGGACTGAACTCTTCATAAGCCTCCATAATCCTCTTTTAGAGGTCAGGTGAAGCACACTGAGAGCTGGCTATTGTGATGGAACGTGATCTTCATCATCTTCATCATGTTTCCCTGTCGCAGGTTACGGATGCACTATTTGCAGAATAAAGTGTCCTCTGAAGAGATAATTGTTTAACACCAGTCGCCTTATAACTTAGCTTAACTCTCAGGTCCTGTGTGATGAGTACAGGATGGGTGAAGTGTGTGTTCCTGCTTTTCACAATATTCATTAGAGAGTTATATCAGTATCTGTGTATCATCTACAAATGGCCTGTGTCATGAGATATAATCTCTGAGCTCGTTATGCAGTACGGCTGTACACATGGAAGACGTTTCATGGTCCTCCAAGATCTAATCACATTGTGTCAACTGTCAACAGACATGCAGTAGATGAGAGTTTTATTCTCTGCTTTTTGTGAATTGTTTACTGTGAGTCAGATAATAAAACCTTATTCATTTATAATGAGATTTCTACAAAATGCTGTAATGAGAATTGTTTTGCAGATCCCGTGAAAATGACAACAATGTGGAACTATGAACGTTAAATAACCTGACCTTCTATAAAAACAATGCTGTTCAGATGAACACTTTTGTTCAGGAATGAGTTGAGCTGTTTATCGGAAACGTAATGCTCCGTGGTGCTGAGCAAAACCAGCTGTCCTGACTTGCGGAAGTGAAATATGATGTTTATTTTGTACATTATTTTCAGATTGAAAGGAATTTTCAGCATGTACTGTATTATTAAGTAAACAAAACATGTTCAAAAATACTTCTTGTTACTCTTGCTTTATTAATTATTTTAAGACTTATATATACTATAACAAATACATTTGGGTAATATTACATTAGGCGGTACAGTGACTTAGTGGTTAGTCACCTTGCACCTCCAAGGTCTGAGTTCGATTCTCAGGGTCTGTGTGCATGGAGTTTGCATGTTCTCCCTGTGTTTCCTTTTCTGTGTTTCTGTGTGTTTCCTTCAGTTTCATGCAGACATACAGATTTGGCTAATTGACATTTCCAAATTTCCGGTACTTTGTGTGCCCCGTGATGACTTGGCACCCTGTCCGGGGTGCTTTCCTGGGTCTCCTGGGATACAGAATAAAGTGGTATAGACAATGAGTGAGAACATTGTATAGCTTAAAAAGATACACTACAATATTTTAACTCCATCCATCATCTTTACCACTTATTACAGTATATCACACACTACAGGTGACTTGGAAACACTGATCAGCCTAGGCCATGTGTCTTTGGACTGTAGAAGGAAACCAGAGGAAACACACCAAGCATGGGGAGAACATACAGTAACAGACTGAGAGCAGAGCTGAGATTAGAATCCCAAACCCTGGAGGCGTCAGACAACGGTGTTAACCACTAAGCCGCCTTGTCACCTTTCATACGCCATTTTCTGTGATGCTGCCAGCAGATTAAAAAAAACTGCAAATGCATAAAACCAGCTATAATAAGACAACCTGTTTGGATGGTTTACTATTTCCAGCTGGAGGGAGAGACCCACACTGTTAAGGGTCATACATGCAGAATTTATTTTTCACTTCTTCTTCTTCTTCTTTGTCTTTCGGCTGTTCCCTTTCAGGGGTCGCCACAGCGAATCATCTGCCTCCATCTAACCCTATCCTCTGCATCCTCTTCTCTCACACCAACTTACTTCATGTCCTCTCTCACTGCATCCATAAATCTCCTCTTTGGTCTTCCTCTAGACCTCCTGCCTGGCAGTTCCAACCTCAGCATCCTTCTACCGATATATTCACCATCTCTCCTCTGAACATGTCCAAACCACCTCAATCTGGCCTCTCTGACTTTATCTCCAAAACATCTCACATGGGTTGTCCCTCTGATGAACTGATTCTTGATCCTATCCATCCTTGTCACTCCCAAAGAGAACCTCAAGATCTTCAGCTCTGCTACCTCTAGCTCTGCCTCCTGTCTTTTCTTCAGTGCCACTGTCTCTAAGCCGTAGAGCATTGCTGGTCTCACCACTGTCCTGTACACCTTTCCTTTCATTCTCGCTGATACTCTTTTATCGCACAACACACCTGACACTTTTCTCCACCCATTCCAACCTGCCTGTACTCGTCTCTTCACCTCCTTTGAACACTCTCCGTTGCTCTCGACAGTTGACCCTAAGTACTTAAAATCCTGCACCTTCTTTACCTCTGCTTCCTGTAGCCTCACTGTTCCTCTTGGGTCCCTCTCATTCACACACATGTATTCCGTCTTGCTGCGGCTAACCTTCATTCCTCTGCTTTCCAGAGCGTACCTCCACCTCTCCAAATTTTCTTCCACCTGTTCCCTGCTCTCGCTACAAAGCACAATGTCATCTGCAAACATCATAGACCATGGAGACTCCTGTCTAACTTCATCTGTCATCCTGTCCATCACTAGAGCAAACAAAAAGGGGCTTAGAGCTGATCCTTGATGCAGACCCACCTGTGCACTGTGATTTGGCTTTTGAGGAGCAGAAGAGTTTAGTATACGGCATTCTATAAACCAAAGCCAGTCAGCAAGAAATGGGGGGTGTAATATTGCTGGATTTACTGTATACGAACACAGTTGATTTTTCAGCTCAACATAGAAAATATGATGAACTGAGTTTTATTTCATTTTAACCAACTTTACAAACATGACTGAACAAATCATTTAAAAAAATGGGCGACAGGCAAAGAAACAACAGAGTTAAACATATGTTTTTATGGTTGTTTCTAATGTACCTAATAATAATAATAATAATAATAATAATAATAATAATAATATACTCTTTTTGAGAGTTCTACATTTTTGCGAGGTCTCTGTCACGAACTAACCTGAGATGACCAGAAGACGTAGCTTAGCCGTTAGCCCTTTGCTGCGTGAATGGTAAACCCAAACGCAGCGATGGTAAATGGTAAATCCAAGATGGCGCCGGTGAGGTCGGCTGCCGTCACGACTGCTCCGACCACCTTTTCTTTGTTTTTGTTCTTTAAGTTAGTTTTCAGTGTTTTAAAAGCGGCAAAATCATCACCATTGAGTACATTAGGTATGATAGAGACACTCTTGTTTCTATTGGTATACAATGTACTCACAATTCGACGGTTTTAACTCCGGATCCGAGCTGGCCGAGTGAGATCCTGCGGGAGAACAATGGACGCGACGCGAAGCGGAGACCTCGAGGCAGACGAGCTGGTGTGAGGAACCGGCTCCGAGCCCGTGCACACCGCACACCTCTGCCTAGCATCCTGCTCGCCAACGTCCAGTCACTGGAGAACAAACTGGATGACCTCAGGGCCAGGATAAAGTTCCAGAGAGACATTCGGGACTGCAATCTCCTCTGCTTCACCAAGACATGGCTGAACCCAGCGGTGCCAGACCACGCCATACAGCCGGCCGAGTTCTTCTCGGTTCACCGCATGGACAGGACGCGGGACTCGGGGAAGTCAAGGGGAGGCGGCGTGTGCTTAATGGTGAACAACAGCTGGTGCAACAGCACGAGCGTTGTTCCTCTTACACGCTCCTGCACACCAAACCTGGAACTACTGTCCATCATGTGTCGTCCATTTTATCTTCCACGGGAGTTCACATCGGTCATAATCAGCGCCGTTTACATACCTCCACAAGCGGACACTGAAACTGCCTTATGCGAGCTGCATGAGGCGCTCACACAGCACCAGACACAACACCGGGACGCTGCGCTCATTGTGGCGGGGGATTTTAATAGTGCCAACCTCAAACGCGCAGCGCCGAACTTTTATCAGCACATCACCTGCCCCACCAGGGGCGGAAGGACACTGGACCACTGTTATACCACGGTCAAAGACGGTTACAAGGCACAATCTCGTCCAGCGTTTGATAAATCCGACCACGCCGCCATCTTCCTCATGCCAAAATATAAACAAAGGCTGAAACAGGAAGTTCCGGTTCAGAGTGAGGTCGCGCGCTGGACAGACCAATCGGTGGCCGCGTTACAGGACGCACTCGATGACGCAGACTGGGACATGTTCAGAAACAGCTCCGATGATGACGTCAGCGTGTTTACCGAAGCGGTTGTGGGATTTATTGGGAAGCTAGTGGACAATACGGTGGAGAAAAAGACTATCAGAACGTTTCCCAACCAGAAGCCGTGGGTGGATAAAACCATCCGCGACGCTCTGAGATCTCGCACCGCTGCCTACAACACGGGACTTGCGTCGGGGGACATGGAACCGTACAAGGCAACGTCCAACCGTACAACATATAACGTCCGGAAGGCGGTGAAAGAGGCGAAGCAGCGCTACGGGAGAAAACTAGAGTCACAGCTTCAACAGAGTGACTCTAGGAGCCTGTGGCAGGGACTGAGAACAATAACGGACTACAAAGCACCAGCATCCGGTATGACGAACGCGGACGCGACTCTGGCAGATGAGCTGAACACATTTTACGCTCGCTTCGAGGCTGCAGCTAAAGACGCTAGCAATGCTAATGCTAACGGCGCTAATGCTAGCGGCGCTAATGCTAGCGGCGCTAACGGCTGCAGACAGGAAGACACAGTCAGCACCGGGAACGCGCTCATCATCTCCGAGCACGACGTGAGGAGAGCCTTCAAGAGAGTGAACACCAGGAAAGCAGCAGGACCAGACGGCATCTCAGGTTGTATTCTCAGAGCCTGCGCAGACCAGCTAGCACCTGTGTTCACTGAGATATTCAACATCTCTTTATCTCAGTCGGTGATCCCCACATGCTTCAAAGAGTCCATTATTGTTCCTGTTCCAAAGAAACCACATCCTGCTTCTCTCAATGACTATCGCCCTGTGGCCCTCACCTCAGTAGTGATGAAGTGCTTTGAACGCCTTATCAGAGACTTCATCATTTCTTCACTACCCGACACACTGGACCCACTACAGTTTGCATACCGTCAGAACCGCTCCACAGACGATGCAATCTCTCATCTCCTCCACACATCACTCACTCACCTGGACACTAGGAAAGGGAATTATGTTAAAATGCTCTTCATCGACTACAGCTCTGCTTTTAACACAATAATTCCTTCCACACTCACCACCAAGCTGGAGCACCTGGGACTGAGCTCATCTATATGTCAGTGGATCTCCAATTTTCTGACTGGCAGACCACAGGCAGTAAGGATGGGCGGGCATGTCTCAGCCACACTCACTCTCAGCACTGGGGCCCCCCAGGGTTGTGTTCTGAGCCCCCTGCTGTACTCTTTGTACACCCACGACTGCGTGGCCACTACCAACTCCACCTCCATCATCAAGTTTGCTGACGACACCGTCGTGGTCGGACTGATCACCAACAATGATGAGTCGGACTACCTAGAGGAGATTGGAAATCTGGAGAACTGGTGCCAGAGGAACAATCTCCTCCTGAACGTCAGTAAGACAAAGGAGCTGATAGTGGACTTAAGTACAAAGCAGGAGAGGAACTACCAGACCCCCGTCATCAACAGGAGCCCAGTGGAGAGAGTGGACAGCTTCAGATACCTCGGTGTTCACATCACGCAGAACCTATCATGGTCCTGTCACATCAACACCGTGGTGAAAAAAGCCCGGCAGCGTCTCTACCACCTCAGACGCTTGAGAGACTTCAGACTGCCCTCCAAGGTGCTCAGGAACTTCTACTCCTGCACCATAGAGAGCATCCTGACGGGAAACATCTCGACCTGGTTCGGGAACAGCACCATGTAGGACAGACGAGCTCTACAGAGGGTGGTGCGATCAGCCGAGCGCATCATCCGCACTGAGCTCCCTGACCTGCACTCCATCTACAGCAAGCGGTGCTGGACTAAGGCCAGGAAGATCATAAAGGACCTCAGTCACCCCAGTAATGGACTGTTCTCTTTGTTGCGGTCTGGGAAGAGATTCCGCTCCCTAAAGGCCAACACAGAGAGACTGAGGAGGAGCTTCTTCCCGCAGGCGATAAGGTCTCTCAATCACACCTCCACACAGGACTAATAACATCTTTTAAGCTCACAACACTGACTGGACAATCATGGACACATTCATACACACTTGCACTAAATACTCATACATCTGGACAATTGCACATGTCACCTTTCATGCATATTTGCACAACCACTGACACTTTAATACCATATTTCCATATTTCTATATTTTTGCAATATTTTATTATGCCCGTATGCACAGTTAATTTTACAAATTTTACTAGTTAAAATTATTTCTTTAGTATTTCCTTTTATTGATTATTTATTTTACGTACAAGATTTTATTTTCTTTTTTTTAAGGTCACTGGCGGTCGTATAAAAGCATTTCACTGCATATTATACTGTGTATGATTGTGTATGTGACTAATAAAATTTGAATTTGAATTTGAATTTGAAGTACAGTACCCCCCTGTCAGGACCGGCTCCAGACGGTCCTGGGGTGGAGGATACCCTGCGACGGTAGTCCCGAATGAGCTCGGGATCGAGGATGAACCGTGCTGGGACCCAAGACCGCTCCTCGGGGCCGTAGCCCTCCTAATCGACCAGGTACTGGGTACCTCTGCCCCGAGGGCGCAAATCGAGGATCTGTCGCACGGTGTAGGCGGGACCGCCGTCAATGACTCGGGGGGGAGGAGCAGGGGGGGTGGGTGTAATCATGGGTGAAGTGATGAAAGTTTTTAGCTGAGATGTGTGGAATACAGGGTGGATCCGGAGCGCCGCAGGCAGCTGGAGCCGGTAGGTGACAGGGTTAATTTGTAGAGTGATGCGGTATGGTCCGATGAATCTGGGTGATAGCTTTCGTGATTCGGTGTGCAGATGAAGGTTTCTGGGGGAAAGCCATACCTTGTCACCTACGTGGTACAAACGTCCCGGGGGGTGTCGACGGCGATGTTGGGTGGCGTAGCTGATGTTAGCACGTTGAATGGCGAGATTGGCCTGGTGCCACAGCCGCCGACACCTACGGACCAACTGTTGGGCCGATGGTACGTCAACCTCCGGTTCCTGGTGATTGAACATCGGAGGTTGGAAACCATGACAAACCTCAAATGGGCTTAGGTTGGTGGCTGAGGAGACGTGGAGATTGTGGGAGAGTTCGGCCCATTTGAGGTAGCGGGCCCAGGAGCGCTGACGATCTGAAACAAAGCACCTCAGGTAGCGCTCCAGCTGTTGGTTGGTCCATTCCGTCTGACCATTAGTCTGGGGATGGTACCATTAGTCTGGGGATGGTACCCTGATGAGAGACTACAGGTGGAATTGATCAGACGGCAGAAGGCTTTCCAGAACCAGGCGGTGAACTGGGGCCCCCTGTCCGAGACGATGTCCTTTGGAAACCCATGCAGTCGGACTACGTGTTCCAGTATGAGCTCGGCTGTGTTTTTTGCTGATGGGAGTCCGGTTAGGGCCACCAGGTGCACGGCTTTGGAGAACCGATCTACGATGGTTAGGATGGTGTTTCCTTCTGATGCTGGCAGGCCCGTGATGAAATCCAGGGCGATGTGCGTCCAGGGCCGACGGGGAACTGGGAGTGGTTGGAGCTCTCCGGGTGCAGGTTGGTTTGCGTCCTTGGCCCTGGCGCACACCGGGCACGCCTGAACGAACTCTATGGTGTCCTTGCGGATGGAGGGCCACCAGAAGGCCCGTCGGATGAACGTAAGGGTTCGTAGCGTTCCTGGGTGTCCGACGATGGTGGATGAGTGGCCCCACTGGAGAACCTCCGTCCTTAGATGTTGTGGCACGTAGAGTCGCCCAGGCGGCACGCCTGCCGGTTCGCTCTCCGTAGCCTGTGCCTGGCGGACCCTGGTTTCCAAATCCCAGTGGAGGGGTGCGATGATGCGAGATGGGGGAATGACAGGCACGGGGTCCACCCGGGGGAGGTCGTCCTCATGTTGACGTGATAGGGCGTCTGCCTTGATGTTTTTCGACCCCGGGTGGTATGACAGATGGAAGTTATATTGTTCGAAAAACAGTGCCCACCGTGCCTGTCGTGGATTGAGCTGCTTCATGTTCTTGATGGTGATTAGGTTCTGGTGATCGGTCCAGACGATGAATGGCTCACTGACGCCCTGGAGCCAGTGACGCCATTCCTCCAAAGCCCACTTTATGCCCTTTATGCCACTTTAACAGCTCGCGGTCCCCTACCCCGTATCGCTGCTGAGTGGGATCAAATTTTTTGGAGAAGAAACTGCAGGGGTGCAGTTTCTGGTCTGGACCTCACTGCGAGAGAACGGCGCCGGCGCCCACATCCGACGCGTCCACCTCCACAACGAAGGGTTTGTAGGCATCCGGGTGTAGAAGGATGGGAGCGGTGGTGAATCGGTGACAGAGTTCTTTGAAGGCGGCGATGGCAGATGGGTGAGTAGAAACTGATGAGATGGGAGCCTGGTCAATGTGGTTAATGGAGCGGCAACTGTACTGTAGCCCCGGATAAAGCGACGATAGAAATTCGCAAACCCGAGAAACCGTTGAAGTTGCTTGAGTGTCCTGGGTAGGGGCCAGTGACGTACAACCTCTAGCTTCTGCGGGTCCATGGCCACACCCTGGGACGAGATGATAAAACCCAGGAACGTGGTGGAGTGCTCGTGAAAAGCACATTTTTCCAGCTTGCAGTACAGTTGGTGAGCGAGCAATCTCTTTAAAACGGCACGTACATGTTGGATATGTTCTTCTGTGTTGTGGGAGTAAATCAAGATGTCGTCCAGGTAGACAAACACCCATCGGCCCAGCATGTCCCGGAGGACGTCATTTATGAACTGCTGGAAGGCCGAGGGTGCATTGCACAGTCCAAATGGTATGACCAGGCTCTCGTAATGTCCGGTGGGTGTGATGAAAGCAGTGTTCCACTCATCACCCTCTCTGATGCGCACCAAGTTGTAGGCGCTCCGGAGGTCCAACTTTGTAAACACGGTGGCACCAGAGAGGGCGTCCAGGGCTGAGTTGGTGAGTGGTAGCGGGTGTCGGTTTTTGATGGTGATGTTGTTTAGCCCCCAATAGTCGACACATGGGCGAAGTTCGCCCCCTTTCTTCTTGACGAAGAAGAACCCCACGGCGGCAGGCGTTGTGGATGGCCGGATGGTTCCATGACGGAGGGCATTGGTGACATACTCTTCCATTGCCTGTGTCTCCGAGGTGGATAGTGAGTAGAGATGGCCGCGGGGGGGGGGTACGGAACCCGGCTGGAGCTCTATGGCCAGGTCACAAGGACGATGAGGTGGGAGGTAGGCGGCCCGTCTCTTGCAGAAAACTTCAGCCAGGTCCCGATAGGCGACGGGGATGGCGTTGGTGTCGACGTCGGGGGCCTCGGACTCCTTGGAACACGTCCCAGCCGGTGCCTGTAGGCAAAGTTCACTGCAGGTCGGCCCCCACTGGAGGATCCGGTTTTGGTTCCACGAGATGAGAGGGTCATGTCAGAGCAGCCATGGATAGCCGAGGATGATGGGAGGTGAGGCGATGGGAGTGAGGTGTAACTGGAGCTGTTCTTGGTGCTGGTCGATTTCGAGGGTGATGAGCTGGGTTTGGTGAGTGATGGGGCTAGACGAAAGGGGCCGGCCGTGGACTGATGTAAAGCGAATCGGCTGGGATAACGCCTCGATTTTTACCCCCACTTCTTTGGCATAGGTAGAGTCAATGAAGTTACCTGCGGCACCGGAGTCGATAAACGCGGTACTTCTGACCCGTTTGTGGCCAATTTGGAGGATGACCTGAACCGTTAGTCGCGAGATGGTGGAGTTGGTGGTGGTGGAGAGTTGGATCTGGCCCGGTGAGTCTCTCCTCCGGTTCACCGGGGCTGGGCGTTTCCCGGGCACAGTGGGCAGATTGCCCGGTGGTGTGACGCCGACCCACAATAGGCACACAGCCCTTCTCGGAACCGGCGTTCGCGTTCGGCTACGGTCAGGGAGGCGCGTCCTAATTGCATGGGTTCCCCGGCTCCCGTGTCAACCACGGCAGGAGGTGGAGATCAGACTGGTCCCATACTGGTGTTAGTGAAGATAGCAGGTGGTCGTGGGGTGGTGTAGGAGAAGGTGGGTGCAGGCGGCAGGGTCCTTGGGGCTGGCTTCGGGCGAGACAGAAGGCGCTGATCGATCCGCAGGGCTAGCTGGATCAGTCCTTCGAGGGTGGCGGGGAGTTCTCGCCCGGCGAGCTCATCCTTGATACGTGAAGCCAGTCCCTCGTAGAAGGATGTCCGGAGCGCGGCGTCTCCCCAGCTGGTCTGCACGGCGAGGGTTCACGGACGATCCTCCCTGCGGCAGGTGGTAGAGTTTGGTGTCGGTCTCCACCTCGCCCGCTGGGTGTTCAAAAGTCAATCGGAGTTGACGGGTGAATTCATTATAAGAGTGGCCGGTATCAGAATCCGATTTGAGAACTGCCATGGCCCACTCAGCTGCCTGCCCTGTTAGCAACAAGACCAGGAGAGCGATGCATAGCCGGTGGAGTACTTGGTGGAATTGAACTCGAACACCAGATCGAGCGCTGTCAGAAACACATCACATCTCTCGTCTATGCCATTCCATTTGTCTGGTAGAGAGAGAAAAACATCAGAAGAAGGGGGTGGGGGGATGCGGAGCCGCGGCCGCCGCGACGGGAGGCCTGTTAGCCACGCTAGCGACAGCCGCGCGGAGATCCGCATTCTCTTGCCGGAGCTCCGCAACCTCGCGGCGCAAGGCCGCGATGTCTTGGAGACCCCGGCTCAGATTAGAGATCTCTCCAGTTAGCTTATCGATAAGCGTGGCATGCTGATCTACCACATCGCAGAGGTGCGCATAATCCGCTGGGTTTACCGAGGAAGGCTCAGTCATTCTGTCACGAACTAACCTGAGATGACCAGAAGACGTAGCTTAGCGGTTAGCCCTTTGTTGCGTGAATGGTAAACCCAAACGCGGAAGAACACGAGTAGGCAGGATAATCACGCTATTTGTTCTAAGGACTCTCATAAAAGGAGAGCAAGGGAAAGACACAATCTAACCCGCGTCCTATAAATACACACTCAATCAGAAAGTAATACCAAGATAGTGAGTACTCACAGTTTGGTGAACAATTCCGAAACGACATCGGGCGAACTCAATGACTGAGCGTTGTACTATCGTTTGTTTACCTCTTTTATACTTCCTGGTTTGACGCCCGCCTTACTTCCGGGTCCTAGTGCCGGGCGCAGGTTGAGTGTGCATGACAGTCATTCCCATATTACAGTAGTGGAAAAGTTCTTTATAAAAATAATGATAACTTCCTTTCTACCTGACATATCCAAAAAACCCAAATACACACCCAAAAGCTTGGTGTGTGAATCCTAACCATTAACACACATACCAAGGCTTCCATATAAGCATTGACCGATGCCGTGTTGCTGTTGCAACCACAAAAATGACAAAATGTGAAAGGTCGAAGGGGTGTGAATACTTTGGCAAAGCACTGGACTATGCATGCAGATTTGATTTAGCTGTTTAGAGTATTGAGCTCAGTGTTTATATGCAAAAAGAAAGAATACATGTAAGAGTGTGTGCGTGTGTGTGTGTGTAGTATGTTTTTTTTCTTGTTGTTTTTGGTTGTTTCTATGAATACTGCTACTACTACTACTACTACTACTACTACTACTACTACTAATAATAATAATAATAATAATAATAATAATAATAGTAATAATATGCACACTTTGAGAGTAAATTCACACATTATAAAAGTAATAATAACTTTCCTACCTGACATACAAATCCCAAATACTCAGTCTCAAGCCTCCCTGTTAACACACACTGGCAAGGTTTAAAAAAAAAAAAAAAAGCACATTTACTGTACATATAAATTATCTGTTGCCGTTTAAATATTAGGGTTTAAACTCACATTATCACAGGAAACTGCTGGCGTGTCCCATGTTCTTGTTCCCAGAACCAGTGAACTCAGTGTGTCTTCTCATCTGCTAAATCATGGTTATATCTTATCTACTGAAATCTCCCACATTAGTGACTAGAAAGTCTGTTTCTAAGCTGAAAATCCCTCCAGCAGGTCTTACAGTGTTACAGTGTTATAATGAAGTGAGATTTCTTCTGCTCTGAGTAACCGGGTGAGAACTTCCATCTCTGATCCACAGCATTTCAAGTACATCATCACGCACGTCTGTAACTCTGTCTCTCGCCATCTAAACCTGTTGTGTGACAGAACAGATATACAGTATTATATATAAGTGATTTCTTATATTTAAAAAAGACACATCAGTCTCACATCATGAGCTTCACAAACAGAGATACAGAGATGTTCATGTTCAGGAAATCACGGCCCTTGTTCCATCTATGTGTCAGTCTAGTGTGAAATCTCACCAATGAGAGGCTGAAGAAATGATACAGATTGATACAGAATCATCGTCATAACCTGCAGATGAACTGATTAGATTGGAAGTGATTCAAACAAGGTCAAGGTCACAGCAAGGTCAAATGTCATAAATAATTTTTCATAATTTAATAAATTATTATTAGTAGTAGTATTATTACTATTATTATAACTACCACGTTATATGTGTATTACAAAAGAAAAGTCCCCTGAGAGTAATACACGTCTGCACGTGCAAAATACTCAGTAAGTGCTCATCATTGGAGTTTTTCCTCAATTAAAATAACTTCTGCTTTTGGTGACATCATTTCTGGAGGGCGTGGCGTGTGGGCGTGGAGTGCACATGCACATTTCTGCTGCTACAGCAACACAGCTTCAGCTGCAGCAATAAACCATACACACACACACACACACACACACAGAGCACAGGACGTTGGTGTGAGGATGGAGGATACACACAGATCAGAGCAGGAGGTGAACACACAGGAAACTGTAAGTATTTTACTGTCTTATGATCCGAGCAGGAGGTTTTCATCTGAACACACACCACAGAGCTGGAGCTCGAGCCGGACACACATTCCTCAGTGTGTCAGTGCAGCTGATCTGTTCTGCATTAAACTAATATTAGTCCAGTTGTTATGAAGTGTGTGAGCTGGCGTGTGCGTGTAACGTACAGAGTCTGTTCATACTGTAACTCTCTCTCTGATTCGCTCCACAACAAAAACACACGTCGCTCAGCTCTGTTCAGGCGTCTCCTTATATTTCACCTAATAAGTGGGAAAGAAGCCGAGCTGAATAGATGCTGAGTGACATCTGGGAGTTGAGAGGAATCTGATCGTCCTCCTCATGTCTGTCTCTATGTACAGTAGTTACAGAAATCATCCTTCCTGCTTTCTCAGGGATTCTTTACACAGCTACAGGTCTTGGGTTCCTTTATCACCTCTACATACAGTATATGTCACTCTATTCTGATAGAGAAACAGTTGTAGGGTATTATTATTATTATTATTATTATTGTTATTATTATAATTATTATTGTTGTTGTGTCCAGAAACACAGAACGAGCTACATTGTCAAGCAGAAGATAACGAGCTACATTGTGCTATATGATTAAATCTACATGATCACATTGCTACGTTATTTTTAATTGTTTTAATTTTTAATTATATAATACACAAAGATTAAAGTAAAAAGTCAACTAAACTCAACCTGGGCTTAGTGGTTAGCACTGTTGCCTCGTGACTCTAAGGATAGTGGTTAAAATCTCATCTCCTGTGTGTGTGTGTGTGTGTGTGTGTGTGTGTGTGTGTGTGTGTGTGTGTGTATGTGTGTGTGTGTGTGTGTGTGTGTGTGTGTGTATGTGTATGTGTGTGGGTGTGTGTGTGTGTGTGTGTGTGTGTGTCCTTGTGCCCTGAGCTGAAAATGAATAAATGTGGGCCTTGTTTTTGAAACAATAGAAGATTCCTTATCGTTACTGTACAAGTATAACAGAATGAAAGCACAATGCAGCTGAAATTATAACTTAAATTAGAATTTTAGTGAAGGCTAGAAAAAATATGTAGTCAGTATTCTCTAAAGAATATACATTTTAATAGAAATAAAAATAATAATATCTTGCAATTATATATATATTATTATTATAAGAATAATATCTTGCAAAAGCTGTCTCGTGGACAGCGTCTTCACTTCACACATCCAACCTACAGTACAACGACTCAGAGACACTCGGCTGCTCTGACTTACACACCATCCACGCGTCTCCTAAACACACGTCTGTAGGTGCACTGGTGAGAAGCATCGATCGTAAGTCTGCTGATCGTAGGTCACTGAAATGACACATAGGAAAGAACTTGGACAGAAATTCTTTCTCTGAATCATCCTGTTTATCTGGAATTGTTTTGTACTGCAATTATTGATTATAATCACAGAGAGGTGTTTCTGTGTAACAGGAGAGAAACCTGAGGTGGTGTCCTATTGCTGTAGCCCATCCTCAACAACGTTTGATATTTTGCGAATTCTGAGATGCTTCTGTCCTCAGCGCGGCTGTACAATAGACATCCTGTCAGCTCAAACCATTCGGGTCATCTGAGCTTCTCTATACAAACTTGTACAGTGTACTTTAAACAAATTATTTTAGCTTAGATTTAGCGACTTGCTATTTGTATATACGTGACTTTCAACAGAGCTGTTTTGTCTAAATCATGATATCTTTATATATCCAATAGTGTATGTGCATATTGTTGATGGGAAAAGAGTTTGTAGAAAGTGTTAAAAGGTTAAAGCTAAAAATAATCCGATCAGCTTTAATGTAATCAGTGATATTATTATATTACAACTTTATATAGTTTTGATTTCCACTGGATTGGTGGCTAAATGTTAGCGAAGATTTAAAATCTACTGTCATTTCTACTTATTACAATCAATGGGAAAGAGGGAATATAGAAAAGTTTACGTCTTGTTTACACCAAGTTGTACTTCTTTTGTCGTCACACAAATACACTCCCTGTTCAGTAATCGGAGAGTGAATCACAGATGAGAAATTTAAAAAGCAGGTCAGACAAAGATGTAGGTTTGTCTTAAAACAACTCCAGTGTGTTAAAATTCACTTATACCACGTCAGCGCTGTTATTTCAGCCAAAGTGAAAATATGAACTAATCCCAGTAAAAATATTGAGTTTAGCTTTTCTAATTAATATCTATTGGTGCAGGTGTTTGTTTACTTTGAGCAAATAGTGCATTGATTATTAAATCTGGCACATAACTTGTTCATAACATCACTTTTACTCCACATTTAGATTTCACTTACGGTGCAGGTTAAACTTCAGTCAGAAATCTAAGTAATGCAAAAGTTTCTGAACTGCTGTTGATTCCTGGTGATTCATCCCTCGTTAAGACCTTGTGATCTCTCTGGACAGCAATCAGATCACTCCTTCAGCCACGGGCTGCAATCCCGGGGTAACTCTGGATGATCATCTGTCATTCCCCCTCACACTGCTCACCTCACTTGCTCCTGTCAATTTCTTCTTTACAACATCAGAATTCGTCCATTTCTCTCCACACAGGTGCTTGTTAAGTCTCTTGTTATCTCAAGACTGGACTACTGCAACCTCACTCCTGGCAGGTTTGAGTCCACCAGACCTGTCCATTTACATTTACATTTAGGCATTTGGCAGACGCTCTTATCCAGAGCGACTTACAAAAAGTGCTTTAAATTTTACATCACTGGATCCCCCGCAACCCTGAACACAGGATTAAGCGGTATAGAAAATGAATGAATGAATGAAAAAAAAAGGATACATACTTACACTGGGTTAACTAGGTTAATAACTAAGTGCCATTAGTCCAGTGGTTCTCAAAGTGTGGGGCGCGCCCCACTAGTGGGGAATACAGACATGACAGGTGGGGCGCAATGAACGGGAGGAAATTAGTGGAAAATAACAGGAAAGTACCTATTCTAATTCATGCTTTTCTTTATTGATAATGAAGAGCGTACGCTCAAAAATAAACAATCACACACAAATAAACGGATCATTAATACAAGTAAATTTAAAATAACATCAGTTGTGGGCCGGGAGAAAAAGTGGAACCATAGTGGAACAATAACGGTTTAACGTCGGACGGTTTAAGTGCTCGAATCACAAACCTGAGCGCTGCGGCAGCGCTGCGCGACTCTGACCGAAATAGACCGCGCCGACCATCAAAATACATTTTACCCCGCTGGGTAAACCAGGCATGGCAAGGCGGAAACAATATTAAACAGTCCTGACATTTTAAATAAAAACACAGTAGGTCGCGCAGGTTTGTGATTCGAGCGGCGCTGCGCGATCCACCGGGCTGCGCAAATAAACCAGATCATCACTGCGCTATCCAGATAGTCACGCTGCGCTGTATTTGCGCAGATATTTGGTTCAATCGGGTGCCGCGGTTTCGTCCGCGTTTGGGTGTTTGGCTTCACATACACTTCGACAATGGAAGAAGACGCTGCAGCAGCAGTGAGTTTGCTTACATGTGACGAAACCAACAACGAGTGGTGTGGAATTGGGTAGAAGAAAAGTGATACGAATTAGATGACCGTGATTTGGAGGGTACGCAAGTGCACTGTTTTAACAAGTTGTGGAAACACGTCAAACCTTTTCCATCATCTGAAATCCAAGCATCCAAACGAATATGGCCAAAGTAAAAAAAAAAAAATGTGGCAAACCCCAGCAATTCACAGTTTAAATAAAATTACATAAAAATTTTTCATAAAATTATGTAAAACAGTTTCTTTGTGTTTGAATTTTTATTTATGCATTTTCAGATACAAATTGCTATATTGGGGGCGGCACGGTGGTGTAGTGGTTAGCACTGTCGCCTTGCACCTCCAGGGTCCAGGGTTTGATTCCCCGGCCAGGCTCGATTCCCGTCTCTGTGTGCATGGAGTTTGCATGTTCTCCCCGTGCTTGGTGGGTTCCCTCTGGGTTTTCCTCGCACATTCCAAACATATGCAGGTTAGGCTAATTGGCGTTCCTAAATTGCCCGTAGTGTGTGATTGGGTGTGTGAGTGTGTGTATGTGTGTGTGCCCTGCGATGGATTGGCACCCTGTCCAGGATGTACCCCGCCTAGTGCCTGAAGTCTCCTGAGATAGGCTCCAGGTCCCCCGCGACCCTGAACACAGGATTAAGCGGTATAGAAGATGGATGAATGAATGAATGAAAATTGCTATATTGTGATATATATCGTTATCGAGGTAGAAATTTGCTTCTACCGTGATTATATCGGTTATATCGCCCACCCCTAATGAAGCCTATATTAAGCTTGGATTTATGGTGGGGATGGTGGGGGCAGAAGAGAGACGAGTGTGTGTTTTGTGTCTTATACCGCTGGCAGCAAACCGCATGAGACCCAACAAACTAGGAAGACACTTGGAGACAACACATTCCAGTCACATTAATAAGCCACTCGAATTCTTTGAAAGAAAGCTGGCAGAATACAGACAGCAGGATAATCGCATGGTAACATCTGAATCGGTGGACAGCAAAGCACAAATGGCTTCATTCAAAGTTGCATACAGAATTGGCCAGTGCAAAAAAACTACAAACGATTGCTGAGCAGCTAATAAACATGGGGTCAATTATGCAAAGATAAGTGACAACGTAAGTCTTTTTTTTAACAATTGCATGTGTATTTTATCTGTTTTTAACTTGTTGTTGTTTGATCGTATTGGTTTAGAAATTGATATTTCAATAAACAGTAAACTTGGCCGATTTCGTTATTATTTTGTTGACAAGTGGGGCTTGAAAATTCGCTCACCCCCTTAAGTGGGGAATGACAGAAAAAGTTTGAGAACCACTGCATTAGTCCAACACAACTGGGAAGAGGGTTTTTTTTTTGGGGGGGGAGGGGTAGATAGTCAAAGTCTCTGCTGTACGGACATCTAGAGGAAGTAAGTTCATTCCACCACTTAGGTGCCAGAACAGAAAAGAGCCTGGATGAATGTCGCCCTCGATCCCTGAGACATGGTGGGATGAGGCGAGCAGTGCTGGAGGATCGGAGGGAACGTGGTGCAGTGCGTGGTGTGATTAGAGCAGAGAGGTAAGTGGGTGCTGGGCCATTTTTAGTTTTGTAGGCAAGCATCAGCGTTTTGAATTTAATGCGGGCAGCTACTGTCAGGAGTGAACTAACCTTGGTGACCAGAAGACGTAGCTTTAGCGGTTAGCCCAATGTAGCGTGGATGGTAAACCCAAACGCGGATAAGAAGCGAGTAGGCAGGATAACCACGCGACTTTAATCTAAGGACTCTCACGAAAGGGGAGCAAGGGAAAAAAACAAATTTAACCCGCGTCCTATAAATACACACACAATAGCAGAAAGCAGATAACCCAAAGGGTGAGTACTCACGGTTTGCTGAAACGACAACCGGAACCGACATGGGCCGAACTCAATGACTGAGCGGTAAGCCATCGTTTGTTTACTCCTTTTATACTTCCTGGTTTGACGCCCGCCTTACTTCCGGGTCCTAGTGCCGGGCGCAGATTGAGTGTGCATGACAGTACCCCCCTGTCCAGGACCGGCTCCTGACGGTTCTGGGGTGGAGGATACCCGGCGACGGTAGTCTCGAATCAGTTCGGGGTCGAGAATGAACCGTGCCAGGATCCAAGACCGCTCCTCGGGGCCGTAGCCCTCCCAGTCAACCAGGTACTGAGTACCTCTGCCCTGAGGGTGCGAGTCGAGGATTCGGCGTACGGTGTAGGCGAGACCGCCGACGATGATCCGGGGAGGAGGAGCTGGGGGGGTGGGAGGAATCATGCAGACGGACTACGTGCTCTAAAATCAGCTCTGCTGTTTTTTTGGCTGACGGGAGTCCGGCGAGAGCCACCAGATGCACGGCTTTAGAGAACCGATCGACGATTGTTAGGATGGTGTCCTTCCCTTCGGCGGCCGGCAGGCCCGTGATGAAGTCGACGGCAATGTGCGTCCAGGGCCGTCGAGGAACTGGAAGTGGCTGCAGTTCACCTGGGGCTGGTTGATTGGTGGTCTTTGCCCTGGCGCACACTGGGCATGCCTGAACGAACTCTTGGACGTCCCTCGCGATGGATGGCCACCAGAAGTCATGCTGGAGGAATTGGAGGGTCCGTCGTATGCCCGGATGTCCTGAAATGGGTGAAGAGTGTCCCCACTGGAGGACTTCTGATCTCATATTGTCGGGCACAAAGAGTCGTCCAGGTGGCACACCTGCCGGTTCAGTCTCTGTAGCCTGCGCCTGGCGAACTCTCGTCTCCAGGTCTAGTTGGAGTGGGGCGATTATCCTGGAAGGGGGAAGGACAGGCGCGGGGTCCGCCCGGGGAAAGTCCAACTCCAGCTGTCGGGAGAGGGTGTCCGCTTTTGTGTTCTTGGACCCCGGGCGGTATGAGAGGTGGAAATCATAGTTCTCAAAAAATAATGCCCACCACGCCTGTCGTGGATTTAGCTGTTTCAAATTCCTGATAGTGATGAGGTTTTGGTGGTCCGTCCAGATTATGAATGGCTCCCTGGTGCCCTGGAGCCAGTGATGCCACTCCTCCAGAGCCCACTTAATGGCCAGCAGCTCGCGGTCCCCTACCCAGTATCGCTGCTGAGTGGAGTCAAATTGTCTGGAGAAGAAACTACATGGGTGTAGTTTCTGATCTGGACCTCGTTGAGAGAGGATAGCTCCAGCGCCCACATCTGAAGCATCCACCTCCACAACGAATGATTTGCTGACATCAGGGTGAAGGAGAATCGGTGCAGTGGTGAAGCGGTGACAAAGTGTCCTGAAAGCGGAGATAGCTGCAGGGTTGAGGTGAAACGGGAGAGATGAGTGACGGGTCAGAGCGGTTAGGGGGGCGGCAACTGTACTGTAGTCCCGGATAAAGCGACGATAGAAATTCGCAAACCCGAGAAACCGTTGAAGCTGCTTGAGGGTCTTGGGTAGGGGCCAATGACGCACAACCTCTAGCTTCTGTGGGTCCATGGCCACACCCTGGGGCGAGATGACAAAGCCCAGGAACGTGGTGGAGCGCTCGTGAAAAGCGCACTTTTCCAACTTACAGTACAATTGATGGGCGAGTAATCTCTTTAGAACCGCCCTGACATGCTGAGTATGTTCTTCAATGGTGCGTGAATAAATAAGGATGTCATCCAGGTAAGCGAATGCCCACCGACTGAGCATGTCACGAAGGACGTCATTGATGAGATGTTGAAATGCGGCGGGGGCATTATACAGTCCAAATGGCATGACGAGGTTCTCATAATGTCCAGTAGGGGTGATAAAGGCCGTCTTCCACTCATCGCCCTCTCTGATGTGCACCAAGTTGTAGGCGCTCCGGAGGTCCAACTTAGTAAAGATGGTGGCGCCAGAGAGGGCGTCCAGGGCTGAGTTGGTAAGAGGCAATGGGTGTCGGTTTTTGATAGTTATATTGTTTAGCCCCCGATAGTCGACACAGGGGCGAAGTTCACCGCCCCTCTTCTTCACGAAGAAGAACCCCACGGCGGCAGGTGAGGAGGAGGGCCTGATGGTACCTTGGCGAAGGGCGTTGGTCACTCCATGGCCTGCGTCTCTGTAGATGTCAGCAAGTAGAGGTGGCTGCAGGGTGGAACCGTACCAGGTTGGAGGTCAATGGCCAGATCGTATGGACGATGCGGAGGAAGATGGGTAGCTCGCCGTTTGCAAAAATCCTCCGCCAGGTCCCGATACGGTTCTGGGATGGAGTTGGTGTCGACGTCGGGGGCCTCGGACTCCCTAGAGCACGTCCCAGCCGCTGCCCGTAGGCATAGTTCGGTGCAGGTCTCGTCCCACTGGAGGATCCGGTTCTGGGTCCAGGAGATGAGGGGGTCGTGTTGTAACAGCCAGGGATGTCCAAGGATGATGGGAGGTGACGAGATGGAGGTAACATAAAAGTGAAGCTGTTCTTGGTGTTGATTAATGGAGACGGTGATGGGTTCCGTTTGGTTGGTGATTGGGCTGGTGGATAAGGGGCGACCGTCGACAGATGTGATTCGAACGGGCTGGGATAACGCCTCGAGTTTTACCCCCAGTTTTTTGGCATAAGAGGAGTCAATGAAGTTACCTGCTGCCCCGGAGTCGATGAATGCAGCACTTCGGACTCGTTTGTGGCCAATCTGGAGGTGTACCTGAACCGTGAGACGGGAGGAGATGGCGGTGATGGCGGAGAGAAGAAGGTGACCCGGTGAGTGTCTCTCACATCTCACCGGGTCTGTGTGTTTCCCGGGCGGAGAGGACAAACTGCACGGTGATGTGTCGCTGATCCGCAGTAGGCGCAGAGTCCTTCTCGATACCGTCTCTCCCGTTCTGCAGCGGTCAAGGAGGCGCGTCCTAATTGCATGGGTTCCCCGGCTCCGGTGTCAACCACGGCAGGAGGTGGAGAACCGACATGTCCAGGGGTGGTGTAAGTAGCGGAGTCTGCAGGTCGTGGGATAGTGAAGGCGAAGGTGGGTGCCGGTGGCAGGGTGCGAGGGGTTGGCTTCGGGCGAGAGAGAAGGCGCTGGTCGATCCGGAGAGCGAGCTGAATCAGGCCTTCCAATGTGGCAGGAAGCTCTCGCCCGGCTAGTTCATCTTTGATCCGAGAAGCCAGGCCCTCGTAGTAGGATGTCTGGAGCGCTGCATCTCCCCAGGTGGTCTGGATGGCGAGGGTACGAAATTTGGCAGTGTAGCGACTCACGGACGATCCTCCCTGCCTCAAGTGGTAGAGTTTTGTGTCGGTCTCCACCTCGCCCGCTGGATGCTCGAAAGTGAGCCTGAGTTGATGGGTGAACTCATTATATGAGTGGGCGGTGTCTGTGTCTGCCTTGAGGACTGCCGTGGCCCACTCAGCTGCCTGCCCTGTGAGCAACGAGACGAGGAGAGCAATGCGTAGAGTACTTGGTGGAATTAAACTCAAACACCAGATCGAGCGCTGTCAGAAACACACTACACTTCCCGTCCGTGCCGTTCCACTTTTCTGATAATGATAAAAAAACATCAGTGTGGGGGGGGGGATGCGGCGCTGCGGCCGCCGCGACGGGAGGCCTGCTAGCCGCGCAAGCAACAGCAAGACGTCTTGGAGGCCCAGGCGCAGAGTGGCGATCTCTCCGGTTTGCTTGTCGATTAGCGCGGCATGCTGATCTACCACGATGCAGAGGTGCGCATGATCCGCTGGGTTTACCGCGGAGGGCTCAGTCATTCTGTCAGGAGTGAACTAACCTTGGTGACCAGAAGACATATCTTTAACGGTTAGCCCAATGTAGCGTGGATGGTAAACCCAAACGCGGATAAGAAGCGAGTAGACAGGATAACCACGCGATTTTAATCTAAGGACTCTCACGAAAGGGGAGCAAGGGAAAAACACAAATTTAACCCGCGTCCTATAAATACACACACAATAGCAGAAAGCAGATAACCCAAAGGGTGAGTACTCACGGTTTGCTGAAACGACAACCGGAACCGACATGGGCTGAACGCAGTGACTGATCGGTAAGCCATCGTTTGTTTACTCCTTTTATACTTCCTGGTTTGACGCCCGCCTTACTTCCGGGTCCTAGTGCCGGGCGCAGATTGAGTGTGCATGACAGCTACAGGAAGCCAGTGCAGGAAGCGGAGGAGTGGGGTGGTGTGGGAGAACTTGGGAAGGTTAAAAACTGGATCAGTTGCAGAGGACGAATCGTGGACAGAGGCAGGCCTGCCAGGAGTGGGTTGCAGTAATCCAGTCTTGAAATAAATGAAATGTCCACCAATCGTCCTCCGCAGCTGCATATCTCGTTTTCAATCTTCCCACAAAGTTCTCCCACACCTCCACACTTCTCCGCTCTCTGCACTGGCTTCCTGTCGATGCTGCATCAAATTCAAATCCCTGCAAAGCCAAAAAATGGCACAGACACCCACCTACAGTACCTTTCAGCTCTACACCTCACACACCTCACACACCTCACCACATTCCCTCCGATCCTCCAGCACTGCTCGGCTAATCCCACAATCTCTCAGGGATGGAGGACATGCACCCAGACTCTTTTCTGTTCTGGTACCTAGATGGTGGAATGAACTTCCTCTAGACATCTGTAAGGCTGAATCTCTGACAATCTTTAAATGATGCCTTTCAGTACTTGGGCTAATTGGGCTACTTGGGATAATCCCCCCCCCCCAATTATCTTTCCAATGACAGAAACTTCAAAGCACTTTTGTAAGTCACTCTGGATATGAGCGTCTGCCAAATGCCTAAATGTAAATGTAAATGTTTCATTAAATCCGGTCTTGCATGGTGCTGTGACAACATCTGGTTGAACAGACAGACAGGCAGACAGACAGAAACATTTTCTCAGACTGGTTTTGGGTCCTCGAATGTATAAAAAACGGGCGGGTTCTGACCGATATCAAGACAAAACCATTCTTTATTGTGTGTGTGTGTGTGTGTGTGTGTGTGTGTGTGTGTGTGTGTGTGTGTGTGTGTGTGTTTAGAAGATACTGTATACGGCAGACTTGTGACTCCAGTTGGAAGGGTCTTTAGTCTTTCATCAAATCAAACATTTTCATCAGAACCAGAACTGAGCCTGAAAATATTCTCTGTAGTTATTACAGTATTATAAAATGAAAAAATAACACGTGTGTTTATCTGTGACGTGTGTGTTAGCTGTGTTTCTATGCGCTCATTTTGTTCTGATCGTTCTGGTTGATTGCAAGTGACATTTAGGTGTTAGTCAAACCTCATCCACCCTGTGAGGAATGACAGACATGTAGTTATTATTAATAATGACTGAGTGACACGCCAGAGCGCAGCATTGCTTTTGGGATTGGCCTCAATAAATACTTTACCCAGCATGCAGTTCACCCAAATCATAACTGAGGTTTCTCTGACTAAAAAAACAAAACAAAACAAAAAAACATTTTGTTCTGTAAAAGCACAAAAGAGATGATCTGAGGTGACGGAGATCTACAGTGTCAGGTTTTATACGATCTGTTTGTAGAATTATTAACAGCAGCCGTTGTTATTTCTCTCTCGAGTACTTCAAGGGTGTATTGAGCAATCACTGGCGTAATCAAATGCATACTTTGAGATGTTTTGTACACCGTGTTATGTGTCTTTATCCTGACCTAAAAAAAGATAATGAGTTTAGAAAGGAATGAAATTGTTTGGCCTTAATCGTTCTGGCTTAAACGCACAAAAGCATTCTTTAAATAAATGTAAATCATATTCAGAACATGAACCAGCTCAGGACCAGTTAAACATTTACATACGGTTTATTTTAAAACCTTGTAAGTCATGTAAGCATGACAATTACAAACAGTACATAGTAAAATGTGGAACTAATACGTGATGGTAATGATGGTGTAATGCATCATTTAGTTTAGCTCAGAACTCTTTGTCCTGAAAAAAAAATCTTGTCCACATGAGAACCACAAGAACATGCCACACTATGCATGCCAAACCAGCAGGTGGCGATATAACGCTTATCATAAGGGTGATATTATGCTAATCAGCTAATCAGAAGCCTGAAAAACGCTTTCATGACAAAAATCATGCTCTGACGCCAAACACAGGAGATTCGGTGCATGCGGTGCGGTGCGGTGCGGTGCGGTGCTCTTTCTGAACACTGAGTTTCTAAATATCTTTATCCTGGAAGGACTTTTCCAAAACATACGTTTTCACTGATAGAGTTAGCATGTGGACGAAACACCAAACCACAGAGAAAAGCCTCATGTTTGTTTCTGAAATTCTGAGATTCTAAAGACGAGGAGAAAAAAAAAATATATATAAGGAAAAAAACTAAACAAAAGAAAGATGTCTCAAATAAAACTCAACATCTCTCGCTCTGTTAGCGGACACATTTCTGAGTTAAAATCTCCTTTTATTTCTCTATATAATCCCCATTAGTTTCACTACCGCTTGGACACCATTAAGGTAGAAAGTTTTCTAGTTATAATCTGATTCATGTCTGAAACGCTGGCCTCCCAGGAACTCCTTTAATGGTACAAACATGTGGAAATGTCTTGGAGCGAGGTTAGGACTGTACGGGGGACGTGGCTATAGCTCACAGTGGTGTTGGTGAATGATTGTGTGTACAGTTCACACAGACAGATTGTGTCTCTTCTACAAGTTGGCGACAAGTTATCCATCAATTTTCAGGAATCAGGAGTTCCACTCACTGAATGTTCACAGGTCCGAGACATCTTAGCCAGGATCGGAAAGACTTTAAAACGTTTGTACTGTTCAAACATTTTCCTGTGTTTGAGAGTCTCATCACCGTCCTGCACTTGTTCTGGAAGTGTTCTGTAAATTTCACTGTAACCGTTTGTTTTCACCTTCATTCACTACAAATTTTATCACCAGTTCCGGTTTGACTCGAACACCCCTCATAAATGTGCCAGGGCATGTACGTTTACGTGGAAGTTCTGACTCGTCTCTTTATTCAGTTTAGTCCAGGTCTGTCAGTTGACAGAAATCTTGTTTTTAGATTAATGCTAATTCTCATCCGATCACTAGAATAGTTTAATCCTGGCTGCTTTGACCCAGCGTTCACTCAGCACCTCATCTGTCATCCTATCGTCATCTGTCTTCTGCATAAGAATACAGCACAGAAATCCACACATACACAAACACACTCCCACAAGCTGCAGATTCTTACTCTTCTCACTCTCTCTCTCTCTCTCACACACACACACACACACACACACACACACTCTTACTCTCACATGTATTCTTCCTTTTTGCATATAAACACTCAAACACACTTAATACTCTAAACAGGTAAATCTAATCTGCATGCATAGTACAGTATGCCTTGCAAAAGTATTCACACCCCTTGAACCTTTCACTTTTTGTCATGTTTGTGGCTGTAACGGCAACACGGCATCGGTTAATGACGATAAAAAAAAGTGCTTATATGGAAGCCTTGATATGTGTGTTAATGGTTAGGATTCACACATCAAGCTTTTGGGTGTGTATTTGGGTTTTTTGGATTTGTCAGGTAGAAAGGAAGTTATCATTACTTTTATAAAGAACATTTCCACTACTGTAATATGGGAATGACCTCGCAAAAATGTAGAACTCTCAAAAAGAGTATATTATTATTATTATTATTATTATTTGGTACATTAGAAACAACCATAAAAACATATGATCGTATGTATCTGTGTTGTTTCTTTGCCTATGTGACCCATTTTTTTATTTTTGCTGAGTCATGTTTGTAGTTGGTTAAAATAAATAAATAAAAGTCAGTTCACCATAATAATAAAAGTCAGTTCACCATATTGCGTAAGTTGTGATGGAAAAAAAAAAGGAAATGTCACTTTATATTGCACAATCCAGAGCCCTATATATGTTTATTATTAAAAAAATAATAAAAAAACTACAAAATGGCTAAAATGCTCTGAGCTTAAGGGTGACGTCAATATCTGGGATATATATATAAAATATGGCATGCCATTTAGGAAAATATTCATGAGAGAATCGAATGAAAACTCTAAATATATTGAATATACTGTATGGATTCAGACTTTTCATTCAATATATATAGAGTTTCAATCGATATATTTGGAATCCATTCAAGGTTTTATTTCTATCTTTTGCAGAAGGACCAGTCTCATACAGCAAACAGTTGCAGCATGGAGAAAGGTGATCTCTTTCTCTCAGCTGTCCTATTTTATACACAAACATCTCTGCTAACATAATCAACGCCCTGTACATGAAGTTCCTACATTCAAACTCATGACTTTTTATCTGACCCAGACCAGAAGTCCTCGCCTTATCATTTATTCAAAAGCAACTACAATCAGTTTGTTTCTGTTCTGTTCTCGGCCTTGTCTTTCTATGTTTCATCAGACAGGTTTAAAGCTTCTATAGTCTACGTACTATAAAGATTAGAAGAATTTTATATATATACAGTGGCGGCTGCTCTAAGACTACAAGGGAAGCTTCCTCTACTATGTCAGAAAATAAATGCTCATATACACTGCACTGTCGTATTTATATTGGTTTTAATAAAAGTGCGCTAGAACGCGTTCAACTTCATGTCTAGCTCGTTCAGAATCCAGTATTTATTGTAGATTGTTTGACGCGATTTTCTTGTCATACATTTCTGTGCAGCACAGCGCATTAAACCCTCCCCCTGAAGCCCAGCTTCACTGGAGCTCTATGGGCAGCACAGAGGAGCTTTTTTCACTGCAGAAAAGCTGGACGGTATAGCTGGATATATATATATATACAGTGGAACCTAATGTGAAGGCGAGAGAAGAGGAGGAGAGAGGTGGCTACTGTGTAGGACCATTTTCACACACACACACACTAACAGAAACACTGCTCTGTCGAAACATCTTTAAAAAGCAACCTCTCTAATGACACTTGCTTTTGCTTTACGCGCACACACACATGGTCACAGTGTTATAATAAACAGTACACACGCGCATGGATGTTGACTATAAAAGTGACGCACACACACTGAGCATGGGAGACAATTACCCACAATCCCATAGCATGCGCGAGAAAGAAGAACCATTGGCCCAGTTTTGATCACGTGACACGTGACAAAGCGCATGCGTACTACTCGTATATCAAGACCTCACTTGTTTATTAAGTTAAAATCATTTTTTTTATTTTGCTCAGCAAAAACGCTCGCAGACCAAGTTACCCAAGGTTACACAATGTCTGCTGCAGATACTGATCAGAGTCTTCTGCTATCTGGGTTGTTGTTTTGTGGATGTGGAGACGGTTAAGGTTCAGAAGTTCACTGTTTAACCCAACACACACTTCCTCCTCACATCCGAGGCAGGTCAGTGTGCCTGCTGTTACCCCGGGGCTGAAGTCCAGCCCTGCTCTGTCCAGCCCTGATGTCAAAAGTTAAGTCTGAATAAAGAAACTAGTAATGAATGGCTCAGGTGCAGATAAAAAAGATGTAATCAAGATGCCGGATAAGTCGTGAAACAATCTGACTCCAATTTTAAAAACAGAACAAAACAGAACACTGTGAGACCGAAGATGCCAAAAAAAAATCATTTAGAAGTGTTTAATGTTGTGTATACCGCTAATGACTAAAGCTACAAAAACTCCTCTTTCCTGTCTGATCAGAGCCGTGGGATAAATATGTTGAATTAGATTAACAGCAGTGTTTCCATGGCAACGTAAACAAGTTGCGAAAAGCAATACTGCCCTCAGGTTCTCCTCGGAAGTGTGTGTGTGAGATTTCAGGTGTGATAGTAGTTATGATACTGTACATGGTGTGTTTGTGTGTGTGTTTGTGTGTACTCGGTTTGAGTCGTTTTTAATTAATATTTTTTGGTACAAAAAAAAACAAACTGTAGGACTGAACATTTATTACACAACATGATCAATTAAATGTACCCTATTTTACTACTCCTTTAACAAGTGATCACAGGTTTCAAATCAAATTGTATCAAATTGGGTTGTTTAAATCCCAAATTCAAATTCAAATTTTATTTGTCACACACAGTCATACACAGTATAATATGCAGTGAAATGCTTACACGACCGCCAGTGACCTTAAAAAGAAAATAAAAGCTTGTACGTAAAATAAATAATCAATAAAAAGGAAATACTAAAGAAATAAATTTAACTAGTAAAATTAGTAAAATTAACTGTACAATAAGGGCATAATAAAAATATTGCAAAATATAGAGATATAGGGTATATGTATATAGAATTTAAAGTATAATGGTTGTGCAAATATGCATGAAAGGTGACTAATGAAAGTGACATGTGCAATTGTCCAGATGTATAAATATTTAGTGCAAGTGTGTATGAATGTGTCCATGATTGTCCAGTCAGTGTTGTGAGCTTAAAAAGATGTTATTAGTCCTGTGTGGAGGTGTGATTGAGAGACCTTATCGCCTGCGGGAAGAAGCTCCTCCTCAGCCTCTCTGCCTTTAGGGAGCGGAATCGCTTCCCAGACCGCAACAAAGAGAACAGTCCATTACTGGGGTGACTGAGGTCCTTCATGATCTTCCTGGCCTTAGTCCAGCACCGCTTGCTGTAGATTGAGTGCAGGTCAGGGAGCTCAGTGCGGATGATGCGCTCGGCTGATCGCACCACCCTCTGTAGAGCTCGTCTGTCCTGCATGGTGCTGTTCCCGAACCAGGTTGTGATGTTTCCCGTCAGGATGCTCTCTATGGTGCCGGAGTAGAAGTTCCTGAGCACCCTGGAGGGCAGTCTAAAGTCTCTCAAGCGTCTGAGGTGGTAGAGACGCTGCCGGGCTTTTTTCACCACGGTGTTGATGTGACAGGACCATGACAGGTCCTGCATGATGTGAACACCGAGGTATCTGAAGCTGTCCACTCTCTCCACTGGGCTCCTGTTGATGACGGGGGTCTGGTAGTTCCTCTCCTTCTTTGTATTAAAGACCACTATCAGCTCCTTTGTCTTACTGACGTTCAGGAGGAGATTGTTCCTCTGGCACCAGTTCTCCAGATTTCCAATCTCCTCTAGGTAGTCCGACTCATCATTGTTGGTGATCAGTCCGACCACGACGGTGTCGTCAGCAAACTTAATGATGGAGGTGGAGTTGGTAGTGGCCACGCAGTCGTGGGTGTACAAAGAGTACAGCAGGGGGCTCAGAACACAACCCTGGGGGGGCTCCAGTGCTGAGAGTGAGTGTAGCTGAGACATGCCCGCCCATCCTTACTGCCTGTGGTCTGCCAGTCAGAAAATTGGAGATCCACTGACATATAGATGAGCTCAGTCCCAGGTGCTCCAGCTTGGTGGTGAGTGTGGAGGGAATTATGGTATTAAAAGCAGAGCTGTAGTCGATGAGGAGCATTTTAACATAATTCCCTTTCCTAGTGTCCAGGTGAGTGAGTGATGTGTGGAAAAGATGAGAGATTGCATCGTCTGTGGAGCAGTTCTGACGGTATGCAAACTGTAGTGGGTCCAGTGTGTCGGCTAGTGAAGAAATGATGAAGTCTCTGATAAGGTGTTCAAAGCACTTCATCACTACTGAGGTGAGGGCTACAGGGCGATAGTCATTGGGGGAAGCAGGATGTGGTTTCTTCGGGACAGGAACAATGATGGACTCTTTGAAGCACGTGGGGATCACCGACTGAGATAGGGAGATGTTGAATATCTCAGTGAACACAGGTGCTAGCTGGTCTGCGCAGGATCTGAGGATACGACCTGAGATGCCGTCTGGTCTTGCTGCTTTCCTGGTGTTCACTCTCTTGAAGGCTCTCCCAGGCAATACAATCATTAAAAAAAGACTAAAGGTAAATTTAACAAAATTAATTTTTCTCACATTTTTTCTTATACACACCCTAAACATGTTTAAACATGACTAAAAAGGTCAAGATTATCTAATTTTATTATCTACATTATAGATGCCCTTTAAATAAAATAATAATAAAACAGTCTGTTGTACAATTTTCCTTCGGGATTCATAAAGTACTCTATCTATACATTACATTCTTACTAGGGCTGGCTTTTTGTTATAGATTAGATTAGATTAGATTAGATTAGATTAGATGTAAATGAGTCCATATGTAGAGGGTGAGAGTGATGAATGTACAGAATGTTCAGTATATAATAAGGCGATGGTGTGTACACATAGCAACATACAATATAACTGTGAAAACAGTGTGTAGTGTACTGTATGAGACAAGTGAAGAACAGACACACCCCAAAGTCAGTTGAGGTTTGTATAGAAATATGAGCTCCTGAGGGTTAATGACGGTGTTGTGGTTGTGTTCATACACAACCACTTTGTGATATTTCCTACAGGAAGCTTTCTGAAGCTGCATCAGTGCTAGAAATGTGTGCAGGAACATCAGCAGGGAGCTTCCACAGCGCTTCTGTGCTCATGTATGTGAACTAAACTTACAGAACATAACATCTGAGCATGCTACTGTACATCATCGAAGAAGTAGTGCGCGTATAAGGTCTAGTTTATTCATTCATTCATTTTCTGTACCGCTTTATCCTTATATACAGGGTCGCGGGGGCCTGGAGCCTATCCCAGGAAACTTAGGGCACAAGGCGGGGTACACCCTGGACAGGGTGCCAATCCATCGCAGGGCACACACACATACACACACTCATTCACACACTACGGGCAATTTGGAATGTCAATTAACCTAACCTACATGTCTTTGGACTGTGGGAGGAAACCGGAGTACCCGGAGGAAACCCACCAAGCACGGGGAGAACATGCAAACTCCATGCACACAGAGACGGGAATCGAGCCTGGCCGGAGAATCGAACCCGGACCCTGGCGGTGCAAGGCGACAGTGCTAACCACTACACCACCGCGCCGCCAAGGTCTAGTTTAATGAATTAAAAAACAAATGAAAATGATCTTTGCTGTTCTCTCAGGTGGAGCGCTGCAAGATCAGACTGACCTTACAGTTATTGTTTTTGATTTAAATATTCAGTATCACCAGTGTACTAATCACTGTCCTGATCATCTGTCCATCACCTGCTCCAGTTTCTCATTGGTTCATGCCTTAAGTTAGATGATTTTTATGCTTAAATGATTCAAACAATAAACTTTCCTCTGAAACTGTTCAGGTACGGGGACTCTATTAGAAATGAGACCCAATGAGAACTATTCCTCAAGACTACATTAAAAATAGAAGAAATTCTTTGAGTCTTTGAAAGCAAAATATGAAGAAATGAAGGGGGTCGAGACTTTTGCACAGTATTGTATAAGGTAACCATTTAAAGTATATTTGGATTTACTCACACACATGTACCGTACACAGCTCTACAGTGTTGAGATTTAAGACTGCGTGTTAGCTTTTACTTCTCCGGACGGACACAGGTGTGTATGCGGCGGTGTGTTTCTGTCTGCTATAGCACTATGTGTCCTGAAGGGGGAGCAACATAAAGGGATGTGATTAAAGGCTGGGCTTGGCCTCGCCTCTGCTGTGTAATGTGATCGGTATTCACACACACTCGCACACAGCATGCTCAGACTACAGTATCAGCCAGCAAGATCCAGACATCTGGTCCAAGGTAAGGTACAAACATCGGTGTTCTTTGTCTTTCTATGTTTGTTTGTTCATTAAGAATTAATATTTATTTCTTTTATGCTCGTTTAAATTACTTAAGTAACTTATCCGTCTGAATTATTATATTCAAGGAAATTATTGACTATAATATACAGTAGTAAATATATTAGTATACATAGTTGTATATATACAAGAACAGCTGTAATAATAAAACATAATGAATAACATCACAATTAAGAATTAAAAATTAAATAGATCATTATTATTAATGCTCTGTGAGTATTGATACATTTTTCTTTCTTATTTGCCTGCTGCTAACCTCATTGTGTTAAAGTACACAGACATGAGGTTTTCGTACTATAATAACTTTATTTTTTGTAAATTGTAAGTGCAAAATAATTTTTTGAGCATTTAAGGTATATTATTAATGAGAAGGTTTTTTTCAAAAGGCCCGTTTATTTAAACTTTGTTATAATTCAGTAAACAGTAGAGACAGGAGACAGTCCACCCTCAGACAATCAGGCATTTCATTCAGAATTATTACTAGACAAATTAGAGGACAAAGTGTTTTAAAAATAGAAAAAAAAAGAAACATAATAATGGCATAGATTTCATTATGAAATTACATGGGTGTGTTTACTTCTTGCACGTCTGTGTAAGGTCTTATTCCGTTAAAGTAAGAGTTGTGATTTGCAGTGTGTTATGGACGGAGGGCTGGTTAGAAGTTATGTGATGATGAAGTTAAACTTAAAGGTTTTCGGTTTTTGTTGTAGCTCTTAAAGTATTTTAGCCGATCTTTTTTATTATTATTATTTTTAATATATATAAAACATATATACTGTAGGGTCAGGATTGTGCACTGTACAGTGACAATTCCTTTTTTTCAGTGCAACCTAGGCAATATGATGCACTGACGTTTATTGCATTTTAACCAACTATACTACGGAAGCGCATTGCATTCACACAATAAAAAAAAAAATGGGACTTATCTCATAATTATGACTTAATATCTCATAATTATGACATCATGATCTCATAATTATGACTTACTATCTCATAATTATGGCATCCTTATCTCATATTTATGACTTACTATCTCATAATTATGACTTACTATCTCATAATTATGGCATCCTTATCTCATAATTATGACTTACTATCTCATAATTATGGCATCCTTATCTCATAATTATGACTTACTATCTCATAATTATGACTTACTATCTTATAATTATGGCATCCTTATCTCATAATTATGACTTACTATCTCATAATTATGAGATAAGGGGAGGCAGTTTGTGGCAGGGGGCATTTTAGCGCATGACATCGGAAATGAAAGTTACTGCATCCTTTTGCTCGGAAGTGAGGATCCAGAATTTAGCAGGTGCCAGATAGTTCTCTGAGATACCACAAAGCCAGCTTGGATGCATATCAAATGCATGATTTTGTATCTATGAAGCGCTCCATATTGGTTTTGTTACGTGGGGCGGTTATGGAGAGCCGCACCACGATGTGTTATGATGTGTATAAGAGTCCTAACGCAGGGCTATAGAGGGGGTCAATGAAATAGGTGTTGTTGTGAGAGTGATTATGATACGCACGGGAAGACCTTTCTGTTCTGGAGATAGCGGGGGGGGGGGGGGGGGTTAATTAGCAACTTAAAAGGAAACCAAATTAAAACTGAAAACACAAAATGACCGGAGCTCCGCCGTCTACGCGAGAATGGACGGTGCTCGGGAAACTAAAAATAAACTTTAGATCCTCTCTGGGCGTTCGCCCTTACCGAGGATTTATAAAAGAGAGAGAAAGAGAGGGGTTTGTGTCTTTTTATACTTTGATACCGTACTTAATCTGAGTGCGCGCGCTCCCTCTTTCTCTCTCACCGGCGTCACAGGCTGGAGCTGTGCCTCTGTCTCTGAACAGCATACTTTGTCTGCCTTTCTTTTCTGCGGACCTGCCTGTTCAGAATATTGCAGTGTATTTATGCGTGGTTCTGCCCCTCGTAAGACCCGCATCGTTACAGGTTTAGCTGCTCCTGAAGGAAGAGCCACTTCGAGAAGGATAGAATGTGCTTTCCTCCTGAACAGTCCTAAGCACTTTAGATACCTGCGCAGTGTTGACATACTAATGATAATAGCATCCAAATTACTCAATGCCATTAATATCGCCCAGTGTCTCAATCCAAGAAAGAAATAAAAGCTAATTAAATGTGGCAATATTTGCTCCATTGTCCCTGTCTTCTCAGAACCCTAATAATTATATGTGATAAGTCATGATTATGAGATATTAAGTCATAATTATGAGATCAGGATGTCATAATTAGGAGATAAGGATGTCATAATTATGAGATAGTAAGTCATAATTATGAGTTAGTAAGTCATAATTGTGAGATACTAAGTCATAATTATGAGTTAGGAAGTCATAATTATGAGATCAGAATGCCTGTGATTTTTTTTTATTGTGTGAATGCAATGCGCTTCCATACTATACAAACATAACTGAGCAAAAAAATTGGTGAAGAAATAGCAACATACATGATTGAAATAGATACACATGATAATTTGTTTTCTGTATTTCTATGACCTAATAATAATAATAATAATAACATGCTCATTTTGCGATGTCATTACTATATTACACATTATAAGATAACTTTTCTACCTGACAGATCTGAAAACACAAATACACAGTTTGACGTGTGAAGCCTCCTCGTTAACATACGTATTACATTGTTTTTCTCCATTAACCAATGTTGTGTTGCCATTACAACCACAAACATGACAAAATGTGGAAAAAATTCAAGGGTGTGAATACTTTTGCAAGGCGTACTGTACTATGCATGCAGATTAGATTTAGCTGTTTAGAGTGTTGGGTGTGTTTGTGTGTTTATACACATTTTGAGAGTTCTCCATTTTTGCGATTTTATTCCCATAGAAAAATGTACACATTATAAAAGTATTATATAGAGATACACACATCTGTACCACTTTTAAACATTTTTGACATTATAACAGGAGCACTGCTATACACTGCAAAAAAAAAAAAAACATATCCAGTGAAAATGTGTTGATTTCCGTCTAATGGATTCAGTATTTACTTTCATTCAATTCCTTACATTTAATCAAATATGTCAAAGTATTAATGAATATTAAACTAATCTGTAGAGATTGTTACTCATTTTACGCAAAATGTCCACATTTTATTGGTAGTTGATTTTCATTCATTTTAATCATTTATGTCTAGAAATGATGCCGATAGGATAAACAGTTTTGGTGGTTTAAAGAGGTAGAAGAATAACTACAAATAGGTTAGATCAGTTAGACTGTGTTTAAAATATTTGTAGTTAACAGTTTTTTGCAGTTTTAACATTCCTCAACCCAGATATAATGATAAACAGTTAATGATTAGTGGGTCAGGCATAAAAGTTTATAAGATGTGCGGTTAATGGAAAATAATCAGCAGCAGCGTGGTGTAACAGGCAGATGTGCAGCTGATCTGTTCGTTTTTCAGCAAAAAATGAACGGGCACTTTGCATTTCGCACTTTTTTCAGTAACAATTACTTATTATTATAATTAACAGAAAGAGGAAGTGAAGTGCTGTCTGTTTGAATCTGCAAGAACTGACAGATCAAACTTCCCTTTCCAAACACATTCAGCTGGACACTGACAAAAACTATTGCGTGTTGTTCCTTAATAAATATCAGTGTGGTTTTAGAGGAAACTCATGAACTTCTGCATCACATCTTCATGTCACTGATTATTTTTCCTATAATCACACGTCACTGGGGATCGGTGTTTATTTACTGTTTGTTGTGGAAGAAAGATTAATCTTATCGAAAAATCACTCTGGCGACGCGGTAGCGTAGCGGTTATCACTGTCGCTGCACACCTCCCGCGTCGATGGTTCGATTCCCACCCCAAGATCTGTGTGTGTGGAGTTTGCGTGTTCTCCCCGTGCTCGTGGGTTTCCCCCAGATAATCCGGTTTCCTCTCACAGACAAGCAGATGATTAGATTTCTCTCACTGATTTCCAGATGATTAGATGTCTCAGCGTTAATGTCCAACCTGTGGTGATATGCTGCTGTCTGCTGTGATCATGTTTCCATCCGCCCAGGACAGCCGATTCGCACCAAATACAGTCAGTTGTAACTCAATCAGCTTTATGTAATGTTTAAATATTTGTGACACGTTCCTTCTGCTCCTGAGGACTGTTCTGTATGAAACACTTACAATGGCAGCAACGTTGCGGATTGTTCTCCGACGATCATCATGCACATGAAAATCATTTCTCTAATAGCAGCAGTTGCACAGCTCCTGGTCTACACAGGATGGTGTTTTTTTGGCACACTGACTTATGAAGGGCGGAGCTCGCTGTGACTGTGTGCGCAGCCTCGTGCTGCCATCTGTTATCCTGTCACAAAACTAGCCTGTCTTGAAACATTTTGATACTTTCACCTCGTACTTTGTCCTGATGTGTGATGCTGTTACAGCTCTGAGACGTCTACAGGAAGAAGAAAAATGTTTTTGCATTATCGTAGCTCAGTTCGGGTTCCTCTCACAAAGTGTCTTCAGTATCAAAAGTTATGACGATCCTTCTGACCAAGTCCTGATTTAAAAATTATTATTATTTTTTTTTTTTGAGTCGGGGTGTGTAAGGTCTTCTTGAAAATTTTTTTCTCTTGTTCTTTGCAGATTCAGTTTCTTGACCGTATGGTACTGTAAACCCTGTAAACTTCACATCATGATGCTTTTCTTTGTGTGTGATGTTTTTCCATGATATTGACCAGAATTTAGCATATAATGTTCCAAAACAGTTCTGATTTGTCTAAATGCCTCTGTATAAAACTCTCTCTCAGTGCAACGCTTCCTACAGCCGTTTGTGGCATTTCAAGAGACTTACTCAGTCACTGGTCATGGGTGCGGTGGACCCACCAGATTGCCATAACAATTTATTTTAAAATACTTAACAGATGTTTACGGATTACAGATTACAGATGATTACAGATGTGTAATCTTAATTACAAGAAGCATAGACAGAATATATGGTGAATATTTACTAATTACCTGTCAGATCACATTAATAAAAAAAAAAAACATGCTTGAAAACAACATTTTTATAATGAAGTAAAAAAATCTACAGTATTATAATTAGTCTAGATAAAATTATATATAATTACAATTACATATAAAATCAATAAATATAAGCATGTGCAGACGAGACAAAACTCTCACACATGTGTACACACTGTTTTATTACCCTTGGATCCAGTGGGCCCAAACACCACATACATGATATACGTGTGTAGAGGACGTGCAGGGCGAGCTGTCATTAAAATATATATTCATTTATTTGATCTTCATGGAAAATGAGCATGGAGGGTCAAACCTGAATATACGGTACACGTATAAGTACAAATAGAAACATAAAAATCTAAATGGAAATAGAAAGAGAAACAGCATGTGGGGTTTTTTGAATCTAGGATTTCATAATCAGCTTCCAGCATTTCTTATGTCACTTATGTCTGTATGTGTGTGTGTGTGTGTGTGTAGCACCATTAGCATGCATTGAAAGATTATTAGATACACAAAATAATTGAATTTCAATAACGATTTTCTGCCACCACAGAATGTGCTGAATTGGCGCGGCGAGCCCGAGCGTGTCCTGGGCGTGTCCTGGGCGTGGTCACCCTCCTGATTGTTTACTGAGATGTATAGAGTCGATATGGGTCCCTGAACACCTGCACTTCTGTTCTCTTCTGCTGAACGCTTTGTTTTTCTTTCAGATTCTCTTTCACTCATTTTAAGGAATTATCATTTGTATTTTAGTAGGAGATTACTGATGTAAAGCACGTATAATATGCTATAGGTGCGATATTGTGTGTGTGTGTGTATATATACATACAGTATATATATGTGTGTGTAGGTATCAGTGTGTGAAGATAATGACTATGGTTTAGCAGTTCCTCCTGTGTGTGTGTGTGTGTGTGTGTGTGTGTGTGTGCGTGTGTGTGTGTGTGCACAAGCGTGTGCGTGCCTGAGTGTGTGTGTGTGTTTGTGTACACACCCCCGGGCTGTTATTCTTTGTTTCTGTCTCTCCCTGATCCAAAGTACATCCTTTACGGTCTGGCTGTCAGGACATCCAATAACAGAGCTGATGTTTTTTTTGATATTCCTAATGACCCTGCACGCACACACACACACACACACACACACACACACACACACACACACACACACACACACACACACACAGAGCTTGCATGTGGGAACACACCCTGTACAATTCATTAGTACATTACACACACAAACACACACACACACTCTTGAATACTCACTCATTCACACCTACATTCAGTTTACACTCACGTGGGAAAGAACCCACACACCTGCACACACACACATGCACAGATTAAAAAGCCAAACATTTGTAGACACCTGAATGTCAAAACCACATGGTGTCTAGTTCCACTTCTGCCTCCAGAGCAGCGCTGACCCGCAGAGGCCTGGACTCTCAATTCAACTGTGATCTGGAGAATTTGGAGGCCGATGCAACACCTCAGCGTCTGATTCATGCTCCTGAACAATGTGTCAGTGTGTCAGTGTGATTTTATCCTGCTGAAGGAGGACGCTGCCATCAGGGAACACGGCTTCTGCAGCAATGTTCAGGTAAGTGATACATGACCAGACCAGACCGACTTCTTCCACTCCTCCGTGGTCAAGTTCTGCTCACGTGGGAGCTTTTTTTTCCAGTGGATTGGGGTTAGCATGGGCACTGCAGCTGCATACACACACACAACAACACGTGATGACTCCTTTCTATCAGCCCCAGCGTTAACATTTCATCAGTTTGAGCTGAAGGAGCTCTTATTGGATTGGACTACGTGGATCAGCGTTTACTCCACACGTGAGTCTCACGTGAGTCTTGACCACCCATGTCCTTCCATGGGGCATTTTTGGAAGGTCCTGATTACTGCAGACTGGAAACGTCCGACAAAAGCTGCAGTTTTGGAGCAGGTCGATCCCTGCTATGCGTCATAACTCAGATGAGGAGGGGTTCACTGATGAGTATGGTTCCTCTCAGGGTTTCTTCCTGTTGCCATCTCAGGGAGTTTTTTCCTCACCACCGTCGCTCTCGGCTCGATCACCAGGGACAATCTGATCATTTTGATTCTTACACGTTCTCACATTTCATATACATTTCTATAATTTTCTTTTGATTTTGTAAAGCTGCTTTGTGACAATGACTGTTGTAAGAGCACTATACAAATAATTTTTTAAAATTGAATTAAACATCACAATCTGTCACTCAGCTCCTTACTATATTGTAATATATACAGGTCCTTCTCAGAAAATTAGCATATTGTGATGAAGTTCATTATTTTCTGTAATGTACTGATAAACATTAGACTTTAATATACAAACCGGATTCCAAAAAAGTTGGGACACTAAACAAATTGTGAATAAAAACTGAATGCAATGATGTGGAGATGGCAAATGTCAATATTTTATTCAGAATAGAACATAAATCACAGAACAAAAGTTTAAACTGAGAAAATGTATCATTTTAAGGGAAAAATATGGTGAATCAAAATGTCATGGTGTCAACAAATCCCAAAAAAGTTGGGACAAGGCCATTTTCACCACTGTGTGGCATCTCCTCTTCTTCTTACAACACTCAACAGACGTCTGGGGACCGGGGAGACCAGTTTCTCAAGTTTAGAAATAGGAATGCTCTCCCATTCTTGTCTAATACAGGCCTCTAACTGTTCAATCGTCTTGGGCCTTCTTTGTCGCACCTTCCTCTTTATGATGCGCCAAATGTTCTCTATAGGGGAAAGATCTGGACTGCAGACTGGCCATTTCAGTACCCGGATCCTTCTCCTACGCAGCCATGACGTTGTGATTGATGCAGAATGTGGTCTGGCATTATTCATTCATTCATTCATTTTCTATACCGCTTAATCCTGTGTTCAGGGTCGCGGGGGACCTGGAGCCTATCCCAGGAGACTTCGGGCACTAGGCGGGGTACACCCTGGACAGGTTGCCAATCCATCGCAGGGCACACACACATACACACACTGACCGATGACGTCTGGATGGGAGCATATATTGTTCTAGAAGCTGAATATATTTTTCTGCATTGATGGTGCCTTTCCAGACATGCAAGCTGCCCATGCCACACGCACTCATGCAACCCCATACCATCAGAGATGCAGGCTTCTGAACTGAGCGTTGATAACAACTTGGGTTGTCCTTGTCCTCTTTGGTCCGGATGACATGGCGTCCCACATTTCCAACAAGAACTTCGAATCGTGACTCGTCTGACCACAGAACAGTCTTCCATTTTGCCACACTCCATTTTAAATGATCCCTGGCCCAATGAAAACGCCTGTGCTTGTGGATCTTGCTTAGAAATGGCTTCTTCTTTGCACTGTAGAGTTTCAGCTGGCAAATGCGGATGGCACGGTGGATTGTGTTCACTGACAATGGTTTCTGGAAGTATTCCTGAGCCCATTCTGTGATTTCCTTTACAGTAGCATTCCTGTTTGTGGTGCAGTGTCGTTTAAGGGCCCGGAGATCACGGGCATCCAGTATGGTTTTATGCCCTTGACCCTTACGCACAGAGATTGTTCCAGATTCTCTGAATCTTCGGATGATATTATGCACAGTTGATGATGATAACTGCAAAGTCTTTGCAATTTTTCGCTGGGTAACACCTTTCTGATGTTGCTCCACTATCTTTCTGCGCAACATTGTGGGAATTGGTGATCCTCTACACATCTTGGCTTCTGAGAGACACTGCCACTCTGAGAAGCTCTTTTTATACCCAATCATGTTGCCAATTAACCTCATTACTGTTAATTGGTCTTCCAGCTCTTCGTTATGCTCAAATTTACTTTTTCCAGCCTCTTATTGCTACTTGTCCCAACTTTTTTGGGATTTGTTGACACCGTGAAATTTGGAATCAACATATTTTTCCTTTAAAATGATACATTTTCTCGGATTAAACTTTTGATCTGTCATCTATGTTCTATTCTGAATAAAATATTGACATTTGCCATCTCCACATCGTTGCATTCAGTTTTTATTCACAATTAGTTTAGTGTCCCAACTTTTTTGGAATCCGGTTTGTATTTTAGATTCATTACACACAACTGAAGTAGTTCAAGCCTTTTATTGTTTTAATATTGATGATTGTGGCATACAGCTCATGAAAACTCAAATCTCAAAAAAATTGCATATTTCATCCGACCAATAAAAGAAAAGTGTTTTTAATACAAAAAAAGTCAACCTTCAAATAATTATGTTCAGTTATGCACTCAATACTTGGTCTGGAATCCTTTTGCAGATTCTTGTGTCTTGTGTCTCTCAACTTTCTCTTCACAATATTCCACAGATTCTCTATGGGGTTCAGGTCAGGAGAGTTGGCAGGCCAATTGAGCACAGTAATACCATGGTCAGTAAACCATTTACCAGTGGTTTTGGCACTGTGAGCAGGTGCCAAGTCGTGCTGAAAAATGAAATCTTCATCTCCATAAAGCTTTTCAGCAGATGGAAGCATGAAGTGATCCAAAATCTCCTGATAGCTAGCTGCATTGACCCTGCCCTTGATAAAACACAGTGGACCAACACCAGCAGCTGACATGGCACCCCAGACCATCACTGACTGTGGGTACTTGACACTGGACTTCAGGCATTTTGGCATTTCCCTCTCCCCAGTCTTCCTCCAGACTCTGGCACCTTGATTTCTGAATGATATGCAAAATTTGCAACCTGTAGCCCATTTCCTGCACACGCCTGTACACGGTGGCTCTGGATGTTTCTACTCCAGACTCAGTCCACTGCTTCCGCAGGTTCCCCAAGGTCTGGAATCGGTCCTTCTCCACAATCTTCCTCAGGGCCCGGTCACCTCTTCTCGTTGTGCAGCGTTTTCTGCCACACTTTTTCCTTCCCACAGACTTCCCACTGAGGTGCCTTGATACAGCACTCTGGGAACAGCCTATTCGTTCAGAAATGTCTTTCTGTGTCTTACCCTCTTGCTTGAGGGTGTCAATGATGGCCTTCTGGACAGCAGTCAGGTCGGCAGTCTTACCCATGATTGCGGTTTTGAGTAATGAACCAGGCTGGGAGTTTTTAAAAGCCTCAGGAATCTTTTGCAGGTGTTTATATAAAAAATAAAAGACTATGAATAGGAAATCAATATAAAAAAGAAAATAGAAGGTAAATTTAACTAAGAAAGAATAAAATAAAATAAAATAAAATATATAAAATAACTGTACAGTACAAAATATACAATATAAGCAAAATATAGGAAAAAATATAGAAAAATAAGAAAAACAGTTGTACAATATAGAAATATAGAATTTATGGAATTTTTGTGTGGGAAAAACATTCGGCTACGTAGTGTAAATGTAATGTACAGTGTTGTGTTTTGTTCAATTTCCAGTTAATTGTTTTAATGAATCTTGTGGAATTTTTATCAGACAGACTGTGTATAAAAACAATCCTCCCTGAAGTGTGTGTTTTTTGTCTGGAATATTATTCCACGTCTCTCACTGCGATCTGCAACACGTACAGTGTTTACGTTAGTAATGAAAAGCCTCCTGCACATTTTGGTTTATGGTTGGATTAAAATGTCAGGGAACATCTGAGAGACAAGTTAAATCCTGTTCACACACACACACACACACACACACACACACACACACACACACAGCCAGAACTCTTAAGACTTTCCCATGTTAGGAGACTTTCATGGAAGGAGTTTATAACAGTCATGTCTACCAAATGTCTACCCATTAATCCGTTAACTACAATAACTGTCCCTCGCGGTGTGGGTGAGAGTAGATCTGAGGAGAGACCAGCTGCCTGACAAAACCTACATTTACAAAGAGTCACTTTCAGCAAGAAAACACATCTGATAACGTTACGTCATCTTGAACAGCATGCTGTCTCCTTAGCAACTGCTATTAAATTGTTCCAATTCACCTCTGAACTGTCTGTGTTGTTTTGTTCACGGCTAACAACAACTATGAAGCTAACTAGCTTCTAACACAAGGCTGAATCCCAAATCTCTCTCTGAACCCCGGATCAAGGGAAATATAAAGAGAAACTTAAGAGATTTGCACCTGCATGGTTTATTCTCCTCATCTTTGTGTGGCACAGTACTGGGAAGAATTGTAAACTACTTTCACTGCTGTTAATTACACTAACTGTCGCTTGCTAACGGTCAGTCGCCAGCTCCACCAGTCGCGGTTAGTTAGTTCCCACCAATGGGGCAAAAGAGCTGTGAAAAATAAAGATACAAATAATCTGCTGGTAATAAATGATCCTTGTAGAACTGTTGTATAAAAGCACACTCATTCGAGGTCGTGCTGTTGTGTTGAATATCAGCGCAGCTGTGATATCTTCAGTATTCGTGCTAGTTCTTTGTTCCACACCTTTGCCCGCTTGTCCTCAGGGATGAATCAGTCTTGCGATGAGATCATTCGGTGAGATCATTCCCAACTGTCTCACATCATCATCATCGTCTCAGATAATCCTCACAGAAGTGCCTCACTGGTCCCATCTTGTACGCACTTAGTCCTGCATTACAACCGCATCCTTTTATCCTAATATCTAACTTCCTTAAATCTTTAATGGTATTAAAGCCCGAGACAAATAAGAGCGATCCCGCATATAGCAGCGACTGAGAGTGAAAACACCCGCGGATTAGAGGCATGTAGCGTCGCTTCCTGTCTCGTGCTGGGGCCGGAGCCCAGGCCATAGAGATCTCGTCCTCAGTGTGTGTGTGTGTCGCGAAGCATAGGAGAAGTGTCACTTTTGTCTTCTCTAAGCTGTGGACAATTTTCCATTTAGAGTTAGGATTACTTTAAACAGTGTCTTTGAACTGAATGGGTGATGTCAGAGGAAATGGATTACATGAATATCTTTGCGTGTGTGTGTGTGTGTGTGTGTGTGTGTGTGTGTGGGCGGGGGGGGGAATTTCGAATAATTTCTTGGGAACTTAACCTGAAACCATAGACACAGTCGGCTGATTAAGAAACAGCACTGTGTGACTTTACATTCGTCTGCTTTCCAGGTAAAATGGCATTTTTGTTCTTTTAATGTTTATCTGCATGTTGTTTGTTTGTTTATGGAGTGTGGACGTGTATCACAGCGTAGATCTATTCTGCCACGATACATAACAAACAGGTTTAAAAGGTCGTTTCTTCCTGTTGCTATCAGTTTGGTTAAAGATGTTATAATCATAAAATTGTGACGATATTTATTTGTCTGTTGATGTTGTCTGTTGCAGCTGGTTGTGAACCAAATTCTTGGACCTTGAATCCTTGTGGGTTTCCTCAGGGTTTTATGGTTTCCTCCAACGGTTCAAAAATCTGAGTGTTATTTTAAAATCTATATTGTACTTTTCAAGTGTGGAAATAACTTATATTTCACAAATCAGCTATCATTATTCCTACTAAACAGTTATATTTATATTTGTAGCAATATAAAGTTTAATTATAAAGACAGAACTTGCAAAACCTCTCCAGGTTATGTCACATTGTTGTCAGTAAAGTAAGCGTGATGTGTGCAGCCTGTTCAGCATGTGCTGCTGTGTGTTTGTGCAAAAGTTATGATTACATCATTTTTTTAAATATCTTACTACCATAAGTTCCCGTCTTTAATGGGAAAAGTGTTTGTAGAAAGAGTTAAAAGGTTAAAGCTAATCATCTGATGAGCAGGTTAAAGTTCACATACGTGCATGTCTGTCTGTAACAAAGATTTACTTATCTTAATTATTTTAAACTGTTTGGTCTGAGAACATTATATGGTTTGGGTTTTCACTGGATTGGTGGCTGAATATTAGTAAATTGTACAAAATGTATTGAGTTCTTGGAAAGATTTAGGATCTACTGTCATTTCAGCTTATTACAATCAGTGAGAGAGATGATAAGGAAAAGTTTATATTCACACTAAGTTTTACTTTTTCGTCGTCAGCCAAATACACTCCCTGTTCGGTAATCGGAGAGTGAATCACAGATGAGAAACTGAAAAAGTAGATCGGATAAAGATTTGTCTTAAAATGACTCCAGCGCGATAAAATTCACTTATACCACTTCAGCGCTGTTGTTTCAGTAAAAATAGTAAAAATATTCAATTTTATATTTGGTAATACTTTTTTTTCTGAAACAACAGCGCTGAAGTGGCGTAAGTGAATTTTAACATGCTAAAATACAAAATATTCAGCAAAAATATTGAGTTTATCTTTTCTAATTAATATCTATCGGTGCAGGTGTTTGTTTACATTGAGCGAGTAGCGCATTAGTAGCTTATTTTAATGTAGATTATTCAATCCGACACATAACATCGCGTTTACTCAACATTTAAATTTCACTTATGGTGCAGATTAAACTTCAGGCAGAAATCTAAATACTGCAAAAGTTACAATAAATTCTGTCCAGTGGTTTGAGACGCGCCCACAGTTTGACGCACATTCAATACACTGTCAAAACTTGTGGTTTATAATCTCACACATAACTGCTCATAACTCAAAATGTGTATTTCATTTATGGCGCAGGTTAAACTTCAGGCAGATACCAAATGACTGTCCAGGCAATTTTGCGTCATGTTGTGACAAAGTCCGGCTGGACAGACACACAGACGGGACATTTTCTGAGACTGGTTTCTTATCCTCCAATGTATGAAACACAAAAATATGACTGAACTAGTGTGTTCTGACCAATGTACAGACAAAACCATTATTTTGTGCATATACAGTATATTATGTCAAATACTGTATACTCTTTGAGCCATGCAGTGAAATATATTAGTACAGAACTTAAAGCATTCACTTTCTTGAATTGATTGATTCACTGCTGTTGATTTATCTCAGGAGGGATGTAAAAGTGCAAATCTGTACATGACATGAAAGGAATGGAAATCATTTTTGCATGTCAGGACTCAGACATCTGAGTGAGTGTGAGAGATTTATAAGAGCTTTCAGACATTCCACACATGGACACCATCTGACACACCTGGCCCACAAACCTGTAAAAATAACAGACAGACGAGACCACTGTGAATGTAACATAAACGCTGGAGATTAGCAACGTGACAACGTCAGAATTTCCACATTCACAGCAATTAGTGCGCAACTGTTTCTTCCCTTTTGCAGTGTTTTAACCTTGTTTCATGTACGACTGTTTATTACTGCTTCTTTTATATCCGTGACAAACACGTTTCAAAATTTTTTAAAGAATTCTTTTTTAAAAAATTTACAAAACAGACCAGTTTTAACCTTTAAAAATGCCTTACTTGTAAAAATGATGAAACGCCCCAGTGGGACTCTGTATCAGTCAGCCCTGTCCTCTCTCTCCTCCTCACCTCCTCCTCCTCCTGAGACGCTCAACGAAATCCAGGACAAAGTAATGTTACGCACAAATGCATGCATATTAACAAGTGGAGTTTTATTGATCAATGTTTTAGTAAAGTGGTTTGTAAAGACAAACCAGACTAACCTAGGATAAAGCAGGATGATGTAGAAAGTTATTTTGACCCACATATACAGCGGTACCTCTGCATACAGTATAAATTTAACCCATTATTCAGGTGAAAATTCATATTGCTGAATGCATATTCCCATAGGAAATAATGTAAATGCAGATAATCGGTTCCAGCCATCCAAAAATATTTTTATGTATATAGTCTATTATATTGACAAGGACATTAATATTTCATTAATAATGGGAATTATAGTCCAATTTGAATAAACATGCATGATGAGGAGTAAAGGTGTAAACCTTTAATAACCTATTTAGTAGTTAAATATAAACATGTAAACAAAGCCTAACGTTTCTCCCTTGTTGAAATAAATACACTGCCTGCCCAAAAAAAGTCACCATTTCAGGAGGGTGATATTAATGGGCTGCATCAAGCAAAGACAACAACTAAGGAGATTCGAAATTACTTGCACTGAGTTAAGAACCCTTTAACACATTATCAAAACCAGTTTGCTAGAGAGCATAAAGATTGGGCTTTGAAACAATGGGAAAAGGTCATGTGACCTGCTGAGTCCAGATTGAGCCTATTCCAGAGTGAAGGGAAGCACAAGGAGCGATGCACCCATCATGCATAGTGTCCACTGTACACACCTCCAAGGACAGTGTTATGATCTGAGGTTGCTTCAGTTACTCAGGTCACAACTAATACAGAGCTTTAGGACAAAATCAGAAATACAGGTCGGGTTCGATCCCTTGATAAGGTGACATTTATCTACTACACACTCACACACAGCACTGCGTACTTCAACCAAGTGTTTGTATTTAGCCCGCAGTGATTGGTGGAAAGCTGTCCCAGATAGGACCTGATCTCAGCACGCAGTTAGGAGAGAAGATCGAAGTCATCAAGGTCAGTTTAGTTAGTAGAATTTTTTTGCAAACCAAATTTTTTTATTGTATTTATTATGTATGTGTGTAACTGCTCTTCTGTATTGTAGGTATTTCTTGAATCAGGCAGACAGGACCAGGAGCAAACAAGTGTCACGATGCTGACTGACGAGGTTTCACAAATACAGGAGGTCAGTACATCCAGCACAGCGCCTTCTAGTGTTTAGATTTCATATTCACACACATTCACTGTATTGAGTGTAGGCAGACCTCTCACATCCGAGCTCACATGATCAGTAAGGTCAGTATAGCAAATAAGCAAAACAATTCCAATCAGACATATCCTCACACCTAAGCTTGGTGAGCTGGGAAGAGAAAACCTTTTTTGTAATCTGCTGCCATTATGAGGTGTGAGCAGCGGGGCCTACGTGTGCCGTGGGGCATTCACTTGAGATTATGCTGCATAGTATACACTTGCACATATACATGCAAAACTAAGTACACATTTAAATCTGATTGAGGAACAACTTTAACTGTGCATAACAGGAAGTCAGTTGTTTTGGGTTGTATGCAAAACGCACTAAATGGAATTTGATATACTCCTTCTAGAGGATTTATTCCATCACCATCAAACTGAGCCAATATTATCTCAAGACATTGCCGATGCAAAATTGCCAAGGGATTTTGGATATCTCAAACAGTTCAGCCTTGACGATGCCTTAAAATTAAATAACAATAACTTCCTAGGTGACATCACATTGAGTGACATCATAGTGTGATGCTTTTTTTCAGCATCCGGGAGCTTTTTGAAGGTCTTAACATAAAATTCCCGTATTTTAAATTGTGATTATTAAGTCTGTGATTATATTGCCATTTTTTTTAACATCTATTTATTTTTATTTTTTTACCTTTTTGATTTCTCCTGAACATTGATGGGTCCAAACACTGATGAACGTCCTAATGATCTCTCTATGATTTGTTTTTCTGTACAACCAGTTCAGGATTAAATTTGGGTGTGGCTTATGGCATGATCAAGTGTTAATATACAATCGTTGCTGACTTCATTACACATCTAAGATAATAACTGCAAATTGTGAAATGCCTATTTATCAAAAAGACTTGAATGAAGGTGTGTGTTGTGTGCTCTAAGGTGAGGTACTGCCTGAAGTCTCTGAGGGAGCAGATGGCAGCTCGACAACACAACAACAAGGTACAGAAGTTCACAGTACCGTGCAAAGAGAAAAAAAATTAAATTAAATGTTTGCATTAAACAATAATGAACTAAAACAAACGCCTGACGATCCCCTGCACTTTAGAGTCCAGTTAATGGGATCCGAGTTAGTGTCCTCCGCAGCTCGTCCCCTGTCCCCAGCTTCAGTGTGGACGGGCCTGTCCAGGAGACGGTGAGCACACAGGTGAGGAGCTTCAAGAGCATGTCTTTACTTTATACATAGATATCTATAATACAGTACATGGCCAAAAGTTTGTGTACCCCTGATCATCACAGTTATTCCAGATTTTGTCCCTCTTTCACTGTTATCATGCGCTCTTCTCTTCTGGTGAAGACTTTCCACTAGATGTTGGAGCGTTGCTGTGAGAAATTTGTGTTCATTCAGTTCAGCTGCAAGAGCATTAGTGAGCTCAGGCGATAAGTTCAGACTTCCAGTTCATCCCAAACTGTGGTTCAGTTTTCGAGTTATTTGAGTTACCTTTGGAAGAACATAATGTTATTTACAGGTGAAGGAAAACACAATCAAATATTTCAATACAGAAACCTGTATGGACATTTCATAAAGAACAAGTTGTTGAACCTTCAGTGAACTTGTGAGTTACTTTCACAGTCGCACTGTGTGTCTCTCACTTACACACACATCTCTGTTTGCACTTGTCTTGATTTTCACGCTGCTCTGAGAACTCGCACCTCTGAAGTCCAGATTAACAACATTGGACAAAGCATCAGCACAGTTCCCACCGTCACGATATTTGTTATGAATCTCTACGGTTTCAGACCCCTGACTTGTCCTGTCTCCTGTACACTCGAACATCATCTGCAGTGAAGCGCTAAGGCAGAGCTTCAGCAAAATGCACTGATTTCCTATAGCTCTGTGATGTGCTGTGAGGGTGGATCCCTACAGAGAGGCATGTGATAACCCATGCATTGCTACAGGTGGGATATCCCACCATATACTAGAGGCTACCCATGGCTCCGCCCGCATGCAGATCCTGAGGCCCACGTGATAGTAAAACTCCTCACGCTGCTAAAATATGTAGGATTTTGGATTTTTCCAATGTTTTTTTAAACATTAATACCATACAGAATGACATAAAAGGTGATGATGACACTGGATATGGTTACGGTGTAAAGGATACCCGCACCGACTGGCTGGGTGGCCAAACACAATTTCTGTTTTATAATATAATATAATATAATATAATATAATATAATATAATATAATATAATTAGGGCCGGGACTCGATAAAAAAAATCTAATTAATTTGAGGCTTTGTAATTAATTAATCGAAATTAATCGCATTTTAATCGCATATAACTATTTGACCTTATTTTATATCACCTTAGGTGATACTTGAGGCTCGATGTGCTGCGGTGATATGCGAATATCTTTGTTGCATAGCTTGCATACAACCACTCTCTTATCGACGCTTCGATCCATTCGTTTTTTTATAACTAAATTTCCCATTCACAGTGTAATATATTTGAGTTTGATGTTAATTCACTGGCAGGCCACCAGGGGGCAATACCGCACTGTATACTATACGTGTCGTATGCACTGAATGCAGTAAAAGAAGAATACCGTTTTCTTCATGCTTCCATTTCTTTTCCTCTGGTTGTCTCACACAAAAAGCAAGTAATATTATCGATGCTAGTTGTGCATATTGATGCAAACATAACACACAGGGCCAACCAAAGCGGTCTCATCAGCTTCATTGTCCATGTTCACTGTGGTTTGTTTTTGTCAAAAAACGCTAGTTGGTGCTCCAGTATAATCGGTCCGCCGAAACTCATCCAGTGAGAAACGTTCCGCGGCGGTGTAATTAATTAATCTAAATTAACGCGTTAAAGTCCCGGCCCTAAATATAATATAATATAATAACAACAACAAAAAGCTAAAAGTGGGACCTGGGCTTTACTCCATGTCATGTTCAGTGTGTGTGTGTGTGTTGTGGGATTATAAAGATCAGATGAATCAGTGGTGCTACAGAAATGCGGAGACACACTGACAAGTTTAGACATCTTACACCAGTTTTCTTTGATATTATTAAGACATAAACACATTATGTTTGAAGAAGAGTTTGTCTTCTATTGAACATCTCTCCTCTTCGCTCTGAGGTCTCTCCTCCTGTCTCTTTACTATTCAGAGAAATGAGAGAGAGAGAGAGATGAAGCGGTACTTGTCCTTTCACTAAACAGTTGATCTCCAGTGTGAGAATGATACGGAGCTGTTAGTGCTTTTATTCTGAGATTAATGATGATGTCACCATTGTGTAAATTCTCTCACTGAGGCGTTTGGTAAGCCAGGCGGTTTTTATAGGGATGAGTAATGAAATACTGGGATGAGTAATGAAAACACTCTTCTGCGTGCTTTGTGTTCTTTAATAGCTCGGGTGTAAGAACCTGTTCCGGATGATTTTAGGCTTCTATGCAAATCAAAGTCTGGACTGAAGACTGAAGTAAATAAATCCTTGTTGTGTTCACCTCGGGGCCAGGGGTAGCTCAGTAGTTAAGGCATTGGACTACGGTTTCGAAAGATCACAACCACCAAGTTGCCACTGTTGGGCCCTTGAGCAAGGCCCTTAACCCTCAACTGCTCAGTTGTGTAATGAGATTTTTAAAAAAAAATGTAAGTCGCTCTGGATAAGAGCGTCTGCCAAATGCCTAAATGTAAAATGTAAATGTGTTTTGTCTGTGTCTCTATCAGGACCAGGAGTGTGTGAGGCTGAGAGAGATGACCAAACGTCTGTGTGTTCAACTGCAGGAGGCAGAAAAGAGACACCAGGAGGAGAGTGAGGCACTGCAGGTCAGTCACACACACACAATGCATATACACATAATAAATATAAAACACATATAGTTCCAGTCAAAGTTTTGGACATAACTTTGGATTTATCCAATACTAGTTTTTAATTTTTTTAAACTATGAAATAACACATTTGGAATTGCATAATTAAGAAATTAACAAAAACAACAGTCAGTTATTTTAAGACATGAGGTCAGCTGTTCTGGAACAGTTCTTGCAAGAACATTATTGTGTCGAGTGCATTAGCAAAACCCATCAAGCACCCTGATGAAACTGACTCTCATGAAGACCTTCCCAGGAAAGCGAGGCCAAAACTCACCTCTGCTGCAGAGGAGAAGTTCATTTAGAGTCACCAGTTACCTCAGAAATCACCAATTAACAAACAGCACCTCAGATTAGAGACGTTCTGAAGATTTGCAGATCATGAGTAGCAGATACACCTCAATATCAACTGTTCAAAGGAGATTATTGAATATTTTGGACGGCTTCAGCATTGTTTCTCAACACTGTGGAAGGAAATAACATTCTAGTAAGATCATGGAATTGTAGTGGTTAGCAGTGTGGCCGTGCATCTGTAGGGTGCTGGTTCGATTCCCACGTCAGGTCTGTGTGCATGGAGTTTGCATGTTCTCCCTGTGTTTCCTCGGGGTTCTCCAGTTTCATCCCTATATTACAAAGACATTAGGACAAAGGATTAGGCTGGTTGGAGTTCCCAAATTGCCTGTAGTGTATATGTTTGAGCCCTACGATGTGTTGAATCCGTGTCAGCGGCCGTGAACAGTGTAAATGACTATTTAATGATTATTTAATCAGCTTATTTCACACACTCTTATGATCTGTTTCTATAACTCAGGTCTAGTACAGACAGGAAAGAAACACACGCACCTCTCGTCTAACTACACAGACTCACATTTCTGTGTGTGTGTGTGTGTGTGTGTGTCTCAAAGGAAATTTCTCCTTAAATGACTTCTAACACTTTGTCAGTAGTTTGGGATACACCCAGGATCTGTGTGTATGTGTCTTCGATCAGACGGAGACCAGAGAGTGCCTGCGGCGTCTGGAGGAGCAAAACCAGCGTCTGAGGCAGGCCCAGGACGAGGCGGAGGGGCGGAGCCAACGTGTGGAGGAGCTGCAGAGACTGCTGGGAGATCTGAAGCTGGAGAACACCAGCCTGTGTGAGAGAATGTATGCAGGAGAGGCCGAGCTACAGGAGCTCCGAGCGCTGAAGGACGGGAGAGGCGAGAAAAGGTGTGAGGAGTGTGTGTGTGTGTGTGTGTGTGTGTGTGTGTGTGTGTGTGTGTGTGTGTGTGTGTGTGTGTTAGTTAGAGAAAACTGTGAGTCTCAGAGCTTTCTCCTTACAGACACTTTTGCCCCATACACACACCGGTGTTTATCCTGTAGCACTTCATCAGATGATTTCTTTCTCCTGCAGATGTGAACAGCTGGAGAAACAGCAGGCCGTCCTGAAGGAGAAAATCCATCACCTGGACGACATGCTGAAGTGCCAGCAGAGGAAAGTGAGGAACATGATCGAGCAGGTGACACACACACACACACACACACTGTAGATGTAGCATGTTTATTAATACACGGTGTGATTAGAGTTTTTTGCAGACTGATTACACACTTGTTACTGAACTCAGCTCATTTCTTCAAAACTCTACACACACAGAAAATAAGGCACAAGACATGCAGATACACTTCTCACCTCAGAATGAACCTCTGCAATTGAATACCTGCACACTGCTTCTGTGAAAAATATCATTTTTGCAACAAAATGATACACACACACACACACACACACACACACTTCATGTGTGAAAAGTTAATATTTATCCTTATTATTATCGTGTGTGTGTGTGTGTGTGTGTGTGTGTGTCGTGTGCCTCCAGCTCCAAAACTCTCGGACGATGATGGAGGAGAGAGAGCGTCTGATTGGCGATCTGCAGGAAAAAGTGTCTTTCCTGGAGGCAGAGGTCAGTCTCAGTCTCAGTCTTTGTGTGTCCTAACCTCACGTCGTAAAAACACTTAACGGTCATGAAGTATCAAGGTGATGTTTAAACTAGTGAGGAGCTGCCCGAACTGGGAATTGATCTGCACCAGCATTGGTCTGCACTGGGAGAGCTGTCTACTGGGACATCTCTGACAGTCTATGTTCCTCTGGCTCCTCACAGTCCAGTAAAGCACTGGCTCCACTACTGTAGCTCTCGCTCTTCCACTCATCTCTTCACATTATCAGGGATAATAAATCACAACAAAACCCAGCAATACGGTGCAGGAGCATTTCCATCACTCTTTACTAATCCATTACTATTCCATTACTAATGGCTTCATTCTTATAGTACAGCATGTGACCACAGGTGTAGACTTACTGGTAGAGCTTCATCTCTCACCCGAACTTCTGCTCCACCCCCACAGAGCGGTAGTAGTAGTGGTAACGCTGCAGTTCAGTTTGCCTTAAGCATTTCTAATAATTACTAAACAAGAAATCTAGATCAGCTCAGAGTGTTACCGTGGGGGATTCTGGCAGATGTTAAAATTATTAATTTAGTCTATATTTTATTAAAGGGGACCTATTATACAAAATTAGCTTTTGAGTCATTTTTAGCTGCTGCCCCCGCGACCCGACCTCGGATAAGCGGAAGAAAATGGATGGATGGATGGATGGATGAGTCTCCAATGTGTTTATGTTAAAAAAAAATTCATCAAGCCAATTAGATTTTCTCTGTAATGTGATGTCATATAAGAAGAGCCCCTCCCCCCTATATGTGCTGTTCTCTGGAGGGGCGTGGCTCAGTAGGAGCTCATTTATTCAATTCAATTCAATTTTATTTGTATAGCGCTTTTAACAATTGTCATTGTCGCAAAGCAGCTTTACACAATCAAAAGAATTATTTAATTTTGTATGGAATGTGAATGTGTATGAATCAAAATGTTCAGATAGTCCCTGGTGAGCAAGCCCGAGGGCGACAGTGGCAAGGAAAAACTCCCTGAGATGGTAATAGGAAGAAACCTTGAGAGGAACCAGACTCAACAATAACAAATGTAATAATTTACATAAACACCTGAAGCAAGAGGAGGAGTGAAATAGATAGATAAAATGTCACACACACACACACACACACACACACACACACACACACACACACACACACACCCTTTGCATGAGCTCTGTTTTACTTGAGTATAGTATACAATAATGTGGGACCTTAAATGTTAAACAGTTATCCCTAAAAAAATATCTCCCACAATCATTCATGCTTCTCAATACTAACAAAGATTTCCTTATGGGACAAACACACGAGACAAATGGGTGGAGATCTCGAACAGGAGGTCTCTTTTTTTCTCACTTTTCTCATCAGTCTCTGAGAATAAACTATTTGCTTTTGTTTCTTCTCAACAGAACAGAGAGATGCGTGATCAGATAGAGGTCTCTCTGGGGGACCAGACACCCGGCTCTTTTCAGTTAGAAAAAGATGCTCAGATTGTTTACAGGTGAGACACTACGCCTTCTTATATAGTAAGAAGATCTAATGTTATCCAATTAACTTCCCGAGACCTGGACTCCACTGTTCATCATACACTCCATTTATGTTTTTAAAATACACTTATTATACAAAATTTTAAGACTTTTCAACTTTACTGTATAAATTCCTTTAAATAATCAGGTTTTATGAATAACCTTTCAGTGTGTAGTGCTGTTGTTTATAAATTATTAAAATCAATCTTTTTTTTTTTCTGGTTTGCAGCAAGCGTTTAACACCAACCAGTCCCGGAAACAAGACTCTGCCCTTCATCAAAGTGATCGAGATCAAGTCCTGAGCAGATCCGGACAGTGACATGAGAACATGAGAGGCGTGTGTGTGAGAGACGTGTGTGTACAGTACACATGGACCTGCTTATACTTTTCATATGTTTTACAGAATGTGGCTGTGCAGAGAGAAAAACAGGACACGACTCGAGAAAAAGACGACCATAACAGCTGAACTTGAGCTATAACTTCTTTAGTCAATTAAATGTAATTATTAGAAATTGTTGATTTAATTAAATAACTTAAATTAATCTTAATCTATGGACATCTCGTAGGCCCAGGTGTTCTTTAAATACACAATGTAAATATAATTGTGTGTGTGTGTATGTGTAGTATGAATATAATAATGCTGATTAAACGAGTGCTAGACCCTGCTACTCTGCCAGTTATCATATTAATTGATAAGTAACACCTTCTGCTGTTAATAGAAGCTGTATATTTGTATTTAGATAGTTTGTAGTTCTGTATTTATATTCTATATTTTATGGGTTCAAATAAAGATCAATTGAAATTATTTAAAGATTTCTCACTGTTTTTCATACATGTAGAAGTTCCTGGGAGGCCATCGCTCTCAGCCGTCAAGCATTTAGTCTGATCATGGATCCGGCGTACTGAGAGAACTTTTTCCCTTGACGGTGTCCAAGCGCTAGTGAAACTCGGGGATAAGAGCATTAGTGTAGCAGGGGATTATATAGAGAAGTAAAGAAAGTCCCAGTTTGACTTGAACGCTATTAATACATAGTTGTTGCAAAAATTAGGTCCTAAATTATTGACATATTTAGCACTGCTTCATAATCTAAGAATTTGCGTTAAAAACATAATGATGCTAAGAGACTGACACACATGACCTTACGGCTGAGTTTACATGGGTTAATCTTTAAGTTTGTTACAGGTATTATTTACATTTACACTTGGGCATTTGGCAGACGCTCTTATCCAGAGCGACTTACATTTTTTATCTCATTACACATCTGAGCAGTTGAGGGTTAAGGGCCTTGCTCAAGGGCCCAACAGTGGCAACGTGGTGGTTGTGGGGTTTGAACCTGGGATCTTCCGAACCGTAGTCCAATCAACCAGGGTTAGCAGGATACAGAAACTTGAGGAAGAGTACGAAATTACTTACCTTAACTTAAATTTACTTTAAAAGGTTATAAAAGTACTAAGCTTCTATTTACTCACTGTACCCCCCCCCTCCCCCCCCGTCTTATCTTGCTGTTTGTGATCGTCTCCACGTCACCTGCCACAAGCACCAGCTACATTATAGTGTTTCATGCAAGAAAAACAAAGCACACAATCATATGTCAGCAGGTGGTTGTGTTCTCCCCTGAAATAATACATACTGCTCTGGTTATGTAACACAAAGTAAAGCCCAAATCATATATGTACAGAAAAAGGCTTCATAATAACAAGAGCAAACAATATAGTGCAGTCGAAAGTACAGATATTTGTTGCAGCATGGATTGGAGTAAAAGTAAACAAGTGTCCACTCAAATTAAAATTTTATTTGTCACATATAGTCATATACAGTCCAATATGCAGTGAAATGCTTAGATGACCGTCTGTGACCTTAAAATCTAAATTTAAATTAATAGGAAATAAATATGAAAAGGAAAATAGAAAGTAAATTTAACTAAGAAAGAATAAATTCTTATAAACCTACTCGAGTAAAGAACAGATACTTTAAAACAGTACTTAATTACAGTAATGATGTCATGAACTCGGTTACATTTCAAATCTGGATAAACTGTCACTCACTATGTTCTCGTTCCTGCTGCTGGTGAAACCGCGTTTCTGTAGGAAATAAATATTCACCTGTTTTGTTTTGTTTTGGTTGCAACCGAGGAATCCACAACTAAAAAATAAGTGATAAGTGTGGTTTGGATGTTTGTATATCTTATTTATTTGTGGGTCTTTTTATGTGCAGGCAAGTAAAAAAAAGTTCATAATAACCTTGGGACAAAAGAAAATTTTATTTACAAATACAACAAATAATACTGTGGCTTAGTAAGCCTTGCGCCTCCAGGGTTTGGGTTCGATTCCCGTCTCGGGGTCTGTGTGCATGCAGTTTGCATGTTCTCCGCGAGCTTGGTGGGTTTCCTCAGCTGCAGGTTAGGCTAACTGGCATTCCCAAATTGCCCATTGTGTGTGTATGTGTGCGTGTGTGTGTGTGTGTGTATACACGCTCTGCATCCTGTCCAGAGTGTAATTCTGCCTCATACCCTAAATCTCTTGGGATAGGCTCCAGGGCCCCATGACCCTCTGAGTGAGTGAGTGAGTGAGTGAGTGAGTGAGTGAGAGATGTTTCCTCACAAGACCAAGTGAAAGACAAAAAGTGACATCAGTTCAAAAGGCTGTATAAAAAACTTTTTGACTCTGTAGAGATCACCCAGGTCAGTGGTTTAAATATGTGGGCTGTTGCTCCCCCACTGGAGGATGGTGGTACTGCAACAGAGAGAGAGAGCGAGAGAGAGAGTTTATAATATTTACTATTTTAACTGTAAAATAATTAATAATCCAATTTAAGATATATATAAGAAGACTCGATGACATGAAACTATTTAACCATATTTAGAACAAATATTTAACAACAAAGTTCAATAAGGCACCATTAAACCACTATCAGTGCACCTTTAAACAAACACTCACTGGTCATTTAATTATTTATTATTGATTTTTTATTTATGAACACCTGCACACCTATACATTTAAGCAGTTTTTCAATCAGCAATGCAATGTACTGTACTCAGTCATGTAGATGCAGGTCGAGTTAATGTTCACATAAGACATCAGAATGGAGAAGGTGTGCGATCTCTATGTCTTTAACTGTAGTGTGGATGTTGGTATCAGTTGGGCTGATGGGTGTATTTCAGAAACTGCAAATCTTCTGGGATTTTCACAGACAGAATTTATACAGACTGGCGGTTAAAAATGTGGAGTGACAGATGAAGACTGGAAAAAGAGCTGATCAATCTGTATTGTGGATAACAGGATTATTGCCTGAAGGATGCAGTTCTTTAATTTCTTCTGCCTGTTTTCCCTGTGATTGTGGGTTTCCTCTGGTATACCCTGCCTTGTTGGAATAGGCTCTCTACTGCTCTCTACCGGATGTACTGTATGCACCACAGAGAAGCGACAGCAGTAAACAAAGTCATTTAACCAACAGAAGAAAAAGTCCCACAGGAACAACCCTAAAGCTCCACCTCAGATACCATAGTGTTTAACTTCAAACCAATCTCTTAAACGCCCATATTATCACACATCACCGGGAGAAAGAGATGAATTTTCCTGGTGTTATTGCACAGGCTACAATATGATCAGTCCTAACAGTAACTGTGCTTTAAAACTTGTATAAAAGAGAAAAATAAGAAAGAGTAGAGACATAACCAATGCAATCAGATAGTACTATAGATTAAAATTTATTATCATATTATCGCCACGGTTTATAAGATATGATATCATATAAATGATTGTATTATTGTATAATATAAATGATTAAATAATATTGTATATATTAAATAAATGTATGATATGTTTGATAAATTAATGTAAATCTACTACAGTTTTCTTGTCCTGATCCTTTCATTAATTGTCCTGATTATATGCAATAGATAATTTGTTCATATTCTTCATATATACTGTATATGTCTAGGACATTGAGGAGATTGTTTTCTCTTCAATTATTTTGTCTTATTCATAATATTTTCCTAATTTCATAATTATCATACATCATCAGACATACATCACACAACTGACAGAGTTGTGAATGATTATTTTAATTTTTAATAACTACAATCATCATCATCATCATAATAACAACAACAACAACAACAACAACAACAACAACAACAACCACCAGGGTGGCAACAAGTGTGAGTGTAGGCAGAAAAAAAGTGTATCCAGAAAATATAATTTTTATTAAATGCAATGAAATAACTTGAAATTACATTTGTACATTATTTTTGATTGAGGGTGAATGAGTACACAGCAGCATAAACAAAGCATACTCGTTAATGAACAAGGGCACTTATAATACAGTACCTTTCACTCAAACACCTGCAAACGTTTCCTGAGCCTTTAAATGGTCTCTCAGTCTGTTTCAGTGGGCTACACAATCATTGGGAAGATCGCTGACATTGACATGATCAGAAGATGATTATTGACACTCTGCACATGGAGGGTAAGACACAAAAGGCCATTGCTAAAGAAGCTGGCTGGTCATGGAGTGCTGTAGCCAAGCGTGGAAGGAAAAACATGGAAGGAAAAATATGCGCAAGCAACAGAGGATTGTAAAATGAAGCCTATTCAAGAATTTGGGAGAGATTCCAACTGTTGCATTTCTTGCGTCAGAGGCGTCTTACCTGGGCTAAGGACAAAAAGGACTGGACTGCTCAGTGGGCCAAAGTCCTCTTTTCAGATGAAAGTCAATTTTGCGTTTCATGGAGGAAGAGAGGAGAGGCACAGAATCCAAGTTGCTTGAGGTCCAGTGTAAAGTTTGCACAGTCAGTGATGGTTTGGTGAGCCATGTCAGCTGCTGGTGTTGGTCCACTGTGTTTTATCAGGTCCAAGGTCCCCTCTGCTAACCAGCTGTATGGAGATGCTGATTGAATTCTTCAGCAGGACTTGGCACCAGACCACACTGACAAAAGTACTAAGACCTGGTTTAAGTACCATGGTTGTTCTTGATTGGCCAGCAAACCCGTCAGACCTAGAGCTCATAGAGATTCTATGAAGTATTCTGAAGAGGAAGATGAGAGAGATCAGGCCTAACAATGCAGAAGAGATGAAGGCCGAGATCAGAGCAACCTGGGCTTCGATAACACCTCAGCAGTGCCGAAGACTGATCGCCTCCATACCACAAAGTATTGCTGCAGTGATTCATGCAAAACCAGCCCCGACCCCGAAGTATTGAGAGCTGCACATGTGTATACTGTTCAGTAGTCCAACATTTCTCTGTTAAAAATCTTTTTTTTTTTTTAATTGGTCTCTGAGATTTCGAGCCCAGTCCATGCACACACACCACAAGGCAGGAATCGAACCCAGACGCTGGAGGTGCAAGGCGACAGTGCTAACTCCTCTGCCACTGTGTCGCCTCGCTGTGAGCCATAATCATCAAAATAAACACTTGAAATATATCATTCTCTGTGTAATGAATCTATTATAATTCGAGTTTCACTTTTTAAATTGAATTACTGAAATAAATTAACTTTTAGTTCATAAAGTGTGTGTGTGTGTGTGTGTAAATCGTGTCTCATCGTGTTTTAAATGAAAAGATTTGATCTCGTTGTGTTTTGAAGAACCTTTATTCTTTTAAACTACTTCATATCTCTCTCTCGCGTTTTAATAATTCATTAACTTGTTTTCTAAGATTCTAATATTAAATGTTGGTAGTGTGTGTGTGATTTTGACAAACACGAGAACATAAACCGGTGTTCCATCGAAAAATGCTACCCATCGAGTTTTGCTAACTACCGGATCTGCGCATGCGCAGTCCCACAAGTTTGCACACTTTTTCCACGCCCATAAATCCATACTACTTTGGTGCTGAGACTCCGGCATTTAACAGGACTTCACTGGAACACATACACAGCGCTTCCGTCGCCGACTAATACGTCATCAACCGGCGTCCACTGTTGCCATTGGTTACTAGTCGCACATGCTGACCTGCCTTTGGCGCGCTGTTTTTGTACCTAAATCCACTTTTTAAGTGCTATGACGTGGTCAGAATGCGGAAGTGGGCAAAGTTACAGTCACCTGGGCCTTTGTTTTGCAGGTAAAAAGGTAAAATTTCAGTTCATCATTACTACAAGTTAAAAGTGTCTCTGTGTGTATACTTTAATAACACGCTGCGTTTGTGTGGATACATGTGAACTCGCTTTTACTGTTTCGGCTCTGTGCACTCTGGAATCATCTGTCCGTTAACGTTACAGTCTATAAATTTATATATTATATAGTTAGACAGACAGAAGGATAGATGGATGCTTTTTATTGATCCCGAAGAAAATCCCAGATGTGCAGCAACAACAGAGGCAGTAACATAAAGACTGGTTTGTAGATGTGATTGCACACTGTATACGAACATGGTGGTATCAAATTTTTTTACAGACTTTTAAAGTTTTGTAACCATTCTGAAACTTGTGCATGATGATTGTTGGAGAACAATCCACAAGATTGCTGCCACTGTCAGTGTGTCATACAGAACAGTTCAGGCAATCAGAAGGAAAATCTCATCGAAGTCTGCCAAGAACTCTGTCACCGTGTCGTGGATGACACGTCCTTCATGTCGAGGATCATTGTTGATTATGAAACTTTGGTGTACGGGTACAGATATGACTCTGAGTCGACGCAACAGTCTTCATGGTAAAAGACCCGACATCTCCATGATTGAAAAATGCCACGGAGGTCCACAGCTCGACCAAGTGCTTGCTCATTGTCTTTTCCGAAATTCACAGCATTGTGCATCGAGTGTGCAGCATTGTCTGCTGAGTTAACATGGCCTAGCTGTGCTGTGGGCTGTTGTTAAAAGTGGCCATTTCGAACAGATGGTTTTATGCAGTTTTGGGGTTGGAAGTCACCGGCTAAATCTGGCAACACTGGCTATTTTAATATGCATTTCGTTTTTATAGCAATGCCTCTATGCCCATAAAACAACCCGCACAATGCGCTTTCTGATTCCTTATATGGTAACACTTCCTATAGCCGGTTCTCAGAAGAATATTCATACAAATAGCTAATGTGTTTCCCCTTGTCTGTCTGTCTCCGGGTCTCTCTATGACTTACATGTTGAATGAAACATTATTTCCGAAAACAGGGAACCTTAAATAAGCTCTCTTTGCAGAGAACTTCAGATACATCATGCATGTGTGTGTTTGTCCCTGTCCGTCGAGTTGAGTAAAACAGATAGTAAAACATTACAATTTAGGTACTCGTCTTACATCTAACCAAATGGTAATTTCTTATTATAAGGTTTATTAAAAAATATGAAAACTAAAGAAAGTGAGTGGTATAACCCAATAAACTAAGACAAATAATAATAATCATTTAATTACAATATTACTGTAAGAAATGGTGCTGTACAAAGTGAGTCCCAGTGAGGGACCAGTCTGTTCCCACAGAGATGTAAATTTTAACTGATAATAATAATATTATTGGCATAGAAATGAGGCAATAACTTCCATGTCTGTTTTCCAGTCTTTACCCTGACCATTCATTTCGTTCTCCCCTCTCTCTGTGCACTTCACCCTTTATGGAGTTTTTTGGGTGTCACTAAACACAAACTGTTCACACTACAGGCAATCTTCTATACTGCTTATTCTATATACAGTGTCGTGGAGGGCAGGTATACAGAATATAGCAGTAGAGAGACTTGGGCCATGAGGCAGGGTACACCCTAGACAGGGTGCCAATTAAATTAAATTTTATTTGTATAGTCAGTACTCAATGGTAAGTATTCAGCAATCAGCGTTGAGTATTCAGCAGTCAGTAAACAGGAGTCAGTAAATAGTCAGCAGGCAGTATTCAGCTGACAGTAGTCAGTATTTATAGGTCGGCATTGAATAGTCAGCAGTCAGTAAAAAGTCAGCATTTATCACTCAGTATCCAGCAATCATCATCGAGTATTCAGCAGTCAGTAAACAGCAGTCAGTTAATAGTAAGCCGTCAGTATTCAGCAGTCAGCATTGGATAGTCAACAGTCAGTAAACCGTCAGTATCCATCAGTCTGTAGTCAGCATTCGGTATACAGCAGACAGCAGTCAATGTTCAGTAGTCCGTAAACAACAGTCTGTAGTCAGTATTCAACAGTCAGTAGACCTCAGTCAGTAGTTAGCAGACAGTATTCAGCAGTCCGTATCGGTATTAAGTAGCTCAGTGGTTAAGGCATTGGACTACGGTTCGGAAGATCCCAGGTTCAAACCCCACAACCACCAAGTTGCCACTGTTGGGCCCTTGAGCAAGGCCCTTAACCCTTAACTGCTCAGATGTGTAATGAGATAAAAATGTAAGTCTGCCAAATGCCTAAATGTAAATATTCTGCAGTCTCTAGTCAGTATTCAGCAGTCAGTAAACAGTCAGTGTTCAGGAGTCCTGAAGTTACTCAGCTAGTGAATGAACATCACCGCTTTCTGCTCTTTAACTGGCTCAGTAACACACAGTAACTCGGTGTGATGCAGGAAGTGAGTGTTCGTGCAGAGAGGCACACGTTTCAGTCACGTGCTCGTGGGTCTCTTGTGTTGAAGCCGCAGCGTCTGAGCCGTGTCACGTGACTTGCGCGAGCTGTGGCGCTGTGTCAGTGTGGGAACAGAAACAGGTAAAAATCCGCTTCATTGTCTGCGCGAGTCGGTTCGGCCTCGTATTCGTTTAAAGAGCGAATCGGTGTCGGATTTAGGAAAATTTTGGACTTTATTTTTAGGTTGATTTGGAGCTCAATGACCAGGCCTCTTGTTTAATCAGCGTTCTCGTGAATAATAAAAAGCCCTCCGAGAGATCCACTCGGCTTTCTGGTCAGTATTTCATCGCCTGTTGTTTATTTTCGTGATTTGCGGCCTGCGGGCCTGAGCGAAGCCTCGGCGTCGAGTTTGCAGGCGAGCCGGAAAACGTGGTCCAGTCGCGGGGGACGGCGCCGTGTGAGCGCCGCAGGAGGAGCTAAAGTCTTTCGATAATATACGCATTTTAATGAGATTATCCGCCGAGGGTTGAGTTGATATGGGTTTTTTCCCTCCTCACTGATGAAGGGAAATGCTCGTCTCTCTGTGATAGCCGTGCCGGTCGGCCATGAGGCTGAACCTCCCGCTGCTTTAGCTACATTAGCTTAGCTTAGCTACCTGTTCGCTTCAGGAGGATTTAAGTGTTGCATAATACGCAGAAATCCTTGTTGACAAAAAAATACATGTATATGCTATGCACAAAATATGACTAATAGTAATAATAATAATAATGATGATGATGATGATTGATATAATGATGATTATACACAAATTCACGAACAACACGGCAGTTGAGTTACATTAACTCGGGTTAACATAACTAGCGTAACTTTATGGGAGTTAATGATGCAGGAAGCTGCGCGAGTGTTCGTGCATTTAATCAGAGAATCAGCTATTAATGAGTAATGGTGTAAATAATGAGTGTGTTCAGGGCCTCAGGGATCGGACACACACATACAGAGGTGAGAGAGAGAGCTAGTTAGAGCTAGTTAGCAGGTTTAGGCTCCTCGGGTGAAGGTGGAGAAGGTTAACGAGCTGCAGAGACACAGTGCAGGAGTTGTAACTGTACAACACACAGGGGGCTGATGGGAGAGATCAGCCCAGCCATGTGTGTGTTTAAATCCGGATTATTTATGCCTGATGATGATGATGTAAACTCGCCATGTTAGTTCCGTTATGTCGTCTGAGTGTAAATTTATCAGGTAGAAAAATTATCAATTAACTACCATGAAGTTATGAGGCAGAAAAGACTGTGTGTATGTGTGTTAATGGGAGAGGGGGGGGAAAAACTGTGTGGTTAGATAACTGAAACACTCCTTAGTCACTGCGTCCGTCTTCGCTGTAACCTGTTAAAGTGGAGCACATGTCCTAAACACACCTGTGTGTGTGACTCTAGTGCACTAGGAGAAGGTGTGCAGTTTAAACCCTCCTGTGTGTGTGTGTGTGGGCAGCCTACACGGATCGCAGGACTGAGTCAGACACACACTCACGGTGTGTTTGTGTTCTGTCGACCCAGAAGTGCGGTTTATTCAGACGTCAGTCAGTAGTTTCTCGATCACTTCTCCTGTGTGTTTTTGTCCTTCATTAATTTTGACCCATGACCTCTTTGTGCTCTCTTTCCTCCACAGGTGTTTATTTCTTTGTAAATACTCTTATTTGTATATACTGTAAATGATGACATCGGTAGGAGGTAACCGGAACCGGGCTAACTGGGAGCAGACACAGACACAGAGCCAGTCACAGCACAAGCAGAGGCCTCAGGTGAGTGAGTGTGAGTGAGTGAGTGAGAGTGTGTGTGTGTGTAAGGTCAGCAAGGTCGGCCATGTTGATGGCCCTTGTTGCCAAATCCCCATGGTTCTTTCCCAGTATGTGTTAATTAAGCTTGACATCCAAAAAGACACATAGATGGTTTGGAGTGAGAACAAAACACCATTAAGCATCTCACGAGTCTCACAGCAGGATGTTTCTAAAAGAAATGATGTCATCATGATCTTCCCATCTGTTTAGCTCTATCAAGGGTTCATAAACTTTGAGATGGTGGCTTAGTGGTTAGCACTGTCGCCTCACACCTTCAGGGTCCGTATTTGATTCCCGCCTTGGGGGGGGGGGTGTGTGTGTGTGTGTGTGTGTGTGTGTAGTTTTCATGTTTTCCCCAGGCTTGGTGAGTTTCCTTCGGGTACTCCAGCTTCCTCCCACAGTCCAGAAACATGCAGGTTAGGTTAATTGATCTTCCCAAATTGCTGTGTGTGCGCGCGCCCTGTGATGGATTGTCACCCGTCCAGGATGTACACCGCTCCGCGCCCTAAGTCTCCTGTGATAGGCTTCAATCCTATCAATCCCCATGCCTATCATGTATGTGATAGGCTTCAATCCTGTATACAGGATAAAGCGATGTAGTGATGATGAAGAAAAAAAAAGTTTTGCCCGCTGTGCTTCCTGTTAAATTCCAGCTTTACTACACCTGTGTGCTGCTGTAACACCTGATTATGAGTAGTGGGCAATGTTGTTGATGTAGGTCAATAATTTACGCCACAACCTAACAGGAAGTAGAGGAATCTGGTATAAATGCAGAAATGGAGATCGTCCATCAGGTTTATAACGCTGAGCTTTAAATGACTGGTGGCTTTCGTGTAGAGCGACGTCAAATCCACTGACCCACTCGGCCTGTCTCTGTTCCTGTTATGAGCTGCATCTTAAATCTAAAAACTCTTAAGCTCAAGACCGAGACATGAACCTGGACTGTCAGTCAGTTTGTAGGTGACGAGAGCTTTTTAAGTTTCATACGCTCACAGTAATAGGAAATCATCGTGCGGATGATTTCCAGACTTAACAGATGACTGTAAAAATATTTTCTCACCCGTTTGTGAATCCAGTTTTGGGGATCCAGCAGCATTTAAAAGAATTGAGTGTCATCACATTCTGTCTCGTGCTCCTGTCCGGTGCCTGAGTGAGGCACGCTCTCGTTTCCATTTTGAACGGATTTTGTTTTGTTTACAAGCAAATGTTGACAAGTGAACGGGTGTAACCGAAACACCCGGTGAACCGCTTGAAAAAATAATCACGCCAGGGTGTTTTACCGCTTTGGTTCTGCCAATGGCTCGTCCTAAAACCACACTTTCCACATTCTGTGCCATTACAGCTGTCTATAAGCCACACCCCCTTAAGTTTGCAGTGGATTACTTTGACTTTGATGTTTTGCATGAGATTTGCTTCATTTTTAGGTACATGTTGATTAAATCAACCTCCGTGTGACTTTAGTGCTGTTTAAAACGCGGCATACAAGCCTCCAGGTCTCGCGCACTCCCCTCCAGGTTTCCCATCACGACTTCATACATTTCCGATAAGTTTTTAGCTTCTTGTAAACCGTTCTTGTTCACGGCGTGCTGACTCGTCTACCTTTACATACAGTACTTCCAGCCTGTTTTATTATTATTATTTATTTATTTATTTTTCCCCCCTGAGAGTCCTTGAGGATGAATAAGAGTCGTGATGAATCAAAGCATCACCGGGACTCGTCTCTATTTTTATAAAATCACGAACCTTGCAGCAGCTCAAATCTATATGACGCCATCATTTTTGCTGGAAGGTCGTACAGACATCACCACTCTTGGAAAATGTCCGTTCAATTGTGTAGATAAAAAAAGTAAATAATAATCGTCTGCTAGTTCATCTGCAGTTAAATAAAAAATATAATTAAATAACTCAAGTTAAAACAAGTTGGAGGATCATAAAATGTCTTCAAGAAGGTAAATCATCACGGAATGGTGCAAAAGATGTTCAGCTTATTCCCAGTCAGCTGTGTCCTAAAATCTGGACTAAGTACAAATCAAATGGGAAGAGTGTAAAAGAGTAAGTGTAGACTGTGGAAGACATCAATGCGTCAAGATAAAAAAACTTTAAAGCCTTGAAACAAAAGAAAATGAGGAACAAATGAGTTGAAACCGGAGTCAGTGTCCGTGACTGGAACTGTAAGACATCGCCTAAAGGAAATGGGATTTACATACACAACCAGACAAACGAAAACCAAAATCAAGATTACAGCGGGATAAAGGAAAGCAACCATGGACTGATGGTGATATTCAGTGATCACGAATCTGCATCGGCGGGCCGTGTGGTGATGCTTGAAGCTTTCGTTTGGTGTCGATCCAATGAAACAATTCAACACTGTCTCAAGGGAAGGTGCAAATTTCCAGAATCGTTGATGATCGAAGGATTGTGTGTCAGGTAAAGGTACGGGAGAGATGACTTTCATTACAACAAGTTTATATTGAGATTTTTTTCTTATGCTATCAGTTTAAAGGTTTGATGGTGATGACATCATTGTTCAGGATGATGCATCTCGGGCAAAAGGTGTGAACTTCTCTTCGGAAAGACGTATACTGTGTAAAGTCAGCGTCGTGGCCTGCAAATAGTCCGGATCTCAATCTCTGGTGCAAATGAAGGAAAGTGGTCGATGAGTAGACCTGCAGTAAGAGAAAGTTAAAGATTGATGATGAATACTGATTGTCCATGGTTAAATCCAAGCCTCAGAGAAACCTGGTAATTAAGTATTAATGGTGTTCTGTCGTGGTGTTTGCGGAAAATATTACAGAATCATGAACCAGAGATTTCTGTATATATTTCTTTCCTCCAAAAGTGTGTGTTTTAAAGTTTAGTGCTACATGTGTTCCTCATTCTCCTGAGGTGGTGTGACATGAAGTTCATCCTGAGATGCTTTTCTGCTCACCGTAACTCATAAATTGAGTTACTGTGGACTCTGTCTAATTGATATTCTCTCTCTCTCTCTCTGTATGAGACAGAGTTGTACTGAGTAAACCGCTTTAAGAGACGTCTGAAACGTTTCATGCTGGTGTGTTGGTTAGTTATCCTGGACTGAATGTTTCAGATTGATGAAGTAGATACATGTCCTGTCCTTGCAGCATGGGTTCGAGTAATCATCCTGTCTCATTACTAACATGTTTAAGAAGTACACAGAAAAGCCCCCCCCCCCTCTAAACTATAAATCTACCCTGTGTTTCCTGTACACACGTTTGTGACCTACGAAAGCCGCAATCCTCCTCCTGTTTCCCGGTTCCTGAAGCCCGTATTTGTTTCTCAGCACTGTTTAATCTCTCTCCTCTTCTCTCTTCTCTCCCTCCAGGCCACCGCTGAGCAGATCCGACTCGCGCAGATGATCTCGGACCACAACGATGCTGACTTTGAGGAAAAGGTCAAGCAGGTCAGGAGCCTTTTAAAGATCACAGTGTGAAATCGCTCTCAAATATCAAATCTCAGACGACTGCTGTGTGTGTGTGAGAGAGTTTTACGGGTTTTCCTGCATCAAATCTAAACTCTCACTGGTCACACACACTCCGGTGCTCTTCTGTAGCTGAGCGCATGTCGTGTTTTGAAAATATCTTGTGCAAACGTCTGATTGTTTTAACACAATTTCACAGTCAGTCTTGAAACCATTCGAGTCCGTTCGGTAGATCTGTATCTATTATAATTTCCAATTCTAGACTGAGCTTTGATGGTTCTTGTTTCAGTCTTGATTTTTGTGAACATTAAGTAAAAGTAGAGATTTTTTATCTCCTCTGATGCTCCTGATGTCAGGATGAGCCGTAACCAGGTACGGGATCAGATTCCACATCACGTAACAAACAGCAAAGATCATAACTGTCTTTAAGAAAGGAATCCGCTCAATCGTGACCGGGCGAGGTTTACACACCCACACCCAGCACACCAGAAACCCCTTCATAGGCTCGCTCTGTAGTGATGAAGGGGACAGTGTGAGTGTGCGAGATCAGCTTTAGAGCTGCTACCGGATGCTCTCTCTCAGTGTCGGTCTGAGTTCGAGAGCAACATAAAGCTCTGACATTCAGAAACTGAAGCTGATTAATGAGAATAAAGAACACGTTCAAACCCCGCTAGATTTCAGTTTTGTGCAAAAAAAAAAAAAAGCTGTGGGTTAAACCTCATGGTCCAGGACGAGTACAGGTAGTCCCCGATTTACGAACGAAGGCAGGAAAAATTTACTTTTTCATTCACTATTAAAGGTCATGTGTGTGTTTAGTGTTGAGTTTAAACCTCTCATGTCTCTAAGTGTGTGTGTGTTGCTCTTCTCCACTGTAACACACGGTGTTGTCCCCGCTCTCTCCTGTCGTGTGCAGCTAGTTGACATCACTGGGAAGGACCAAGACGAGTCCATGATCGCGCTGCACGACTGTAATGGAGACGTGAACAGAGCCATCAACGTGCTGCTGGAGGGCAGCCCCGACACCGTGAGTTTTTTTTACCCTTCTTTATCGTTATCGCGATAATGGTATACGCAATATCTGTATCGCAAAGAGTTGCGATAAATTAAATTGAGTGTATGGTTACACGTAAATAAAAAGTCATGTTTGAAAGTAATTCATATTGTGTTGGCAGGTTTATAGTAACAGCAAACCAGAAGTCAGAATATCTGCTGAGGGTTTTAAGTCATTTATAGTGTTTTGAAGTCTAAATATTTGCAACTTCCTTGACATATAGTTTCTTTTTAGCCTGAATTAGATTTAATTACATCAGACGAATCTATTACCTGTTTATTTTAGTATGATTATTACATATAAATAAATAATAAAAATAAATGGCCAATAATAATAATAAAAAATTCATTTCTCTAGGGAAATGTTATATCGCAAGAAATATCGTTATCGCAGTATTCAACAATATTGCATATCGTATATTTTCCTAATATCGTGCAGCCCTACTACCTCACACACTGCAGTCAGGTAACAGTGTTGACACAAACACACACATACACACGCACACAGTCTATAGAGTCTGATCTCATGTACCACAGACAACATTCTGTGGGTCCGACAGTATAGTGTGTCTAAAGTCCTCGTCTTTTATACTTGCACTTAATTTATTCTTCTGTAATGTCAAGTTCTTAGAAGGAGCATCGGTTAATTAGCGTTATAACACTATATACATAATATATTATAATCATATTTACCTGCTTTATATTTCACTGCTCATGAAATTGTCACCTGTGTTTCCTCAAACTCCTCAGACCAGCTCTGATGATTCGGCTCTTCCGGCTCAGTCCGAGACAAATCAGGATTGTCTTGGGTTCAGTCGCAAAAGGCCTCACAGTTGGCCAAATGGGTCATGTGACGACTTCTGATTTTCAGAATAATACACGCGATGGTCACTTCCACGCAGATGTGGCTAGTTTTTATTGGACTAATTCAGATCCCCCTAATTACAGACTCTACAGGCCGGGTGAAAAGTAACTGGGTATTAAAAATGAATAATAAAGTCAATGTTTTTAATATAAATTTAAAACTGTTACTCAGACAACATCAGCTGCTCCAGTTAAACTCAGCTGGTCTGATACCTTCATACATGCTGTATTATTATAATAAAATAAAGAGTCATGTGATCCGCGAGTGTAAAGTGTCTGAACGCACACGGGAAACCCCTTCACACGCTCCCTCTGTAGTGATGAAGGGCACGTCGTGTGTGTGCGAGAGCGACGCCGGAGCTGCTACCGGATGCTCTCCCTCTGTCTCTGTCGGAGTCCGAGAGCAACGTGTAGCTCCCACAGATTCCCCGAGTCATGCAGTGTTCATTACCCCACGCTTACTGTTACTACCCCCCCCCCCCCCCTCCGGTTCAGTTTAATGTCTGATGAACGTTGTGTCGTGTCTCTGGTGCCCACAGGACTCATGGGAAATGGTGGGAAAGAAGAAGGGGGTGTCGGGCCAGAAGGAAATCGCACAGACAGACGGAGGAGATGAAGGGAAGGAGAATCGAGAGAGAGGAGGAGAGAGGGACGTCGCACGTCGTAGAGGAGGAGCTCCGAGGAGGGGGCGTGGCAGCAGCCGTGGACGAGAGTGTGAGTAAAACCCTGAGGACGCCGGATCCTCCCCGGTTTTTTTTTTTTTTTTTTTTTCCCCCCCTTCTCTACCTCAGTATAAAGCGTGTTATACAGACAGTGTGTGTGTGTGTGTGTGTCAAATTCTCACCCAGTTCATTTTAACATTATAAAACTTGTTGAACCCTGGAAAGAGAAATTTCCTTATTAATGAAATTTTTTGAGTCAAAACTTTAGTATTGATTTTTTTTTTCCCCCTTAAAATAACATCACACTATTTTAATCTCTTAACAGATTTCGTCAAGTAAGTGATTTCAGGTCAAAATATCAGCTTCGTCCTTTCGAGTTTGAATAAAGCAAGTAACGTGTTTATAAACATTCTAGGACAGAAGACATTTTATTCAGCTATGTCTTGTAGGACAGACGTTATGATTTGGTGTTGAGTTGTCTGGGGTTTTTATCTCTGGTGATCTCTGTTCTTTATCTCAGACTGGCTTCACACTCGCTATATTTAGTCCAGTTAATCTGAACGCAGGATCACACTCTTTATAAACATGGTCTAGGTCAGGATTCGCAGGGATGATGAGTTTGTGTGCGCGCATGTGTTTGCGTGCTTACTGTACACGTCTTCATGGTAAGAAGTTAAGGCTGAACGTGCCGCAGTCTGTCCCCGTCTGGTTCTGCTCAGTCTGTACAAGCAGTGACACTCAGTCCTCAGGGTTCAGTCCAGTTCAGTCCAGACAGTTTCCACGGTTTTCGAGCGAACGCCAGCAGCACAGTTCCTCCTGGTTACGGGACAGACGTCTTCCGTGGTAGCGCTCACCATGACTGAACTTGTTTCTCTTATGACTTTTGTTTGATGCATTTTGGTTTGTCAAACCAGCTGCAGGTTTCAGCCTCAGACGTTTGTTTATTGATCTGACCAACGGAGATGACGGTTTAAAGTTTTTATCTCTTAAGCTCATGATTTGTGTGTGTGTGTGTGTGCGCTTAACAGAGGTGGAAAGAGTAATCAAATTTTGTACTTCAGTAAAAGTTCACTAAAGTAACAGTACTTTTACCCTTTTTTTTTTTTTTTTTTTTTTCTTTAACAGTGGGGGTGTGATGGGGGATGGAACACACTTGCATAATAAATCTGTTCCCTTTGTTGTGCTTGAAATGAAAGTGGTGGCTTAAATATGACCAGGGCTTCGCTTCATAAGAATTTGTTGATGTTTCACCTTCAGCTGTGTCTGTTCATCACTGGCATCTGTTTTGTCCGTCTCCATCGTTCTTGTGAATTTATCACGTTTGTTCTCCATCAATCAATCAGTGCAGTGGTTTCCGGGGTGCAATTTTTTTTTTTTTTTTTTTTTTTCTTTTCTCCTTCCCCGTTGTATTGTTTGTGTTTTTCATTCATTTATTTTTTTACTCGGTAGCGAATATGATTTAAAATGTAGTGAAGTTCAATACTTTAAACTAAACATACTTAAGTAAAATTACAGATTTTAAAAACTACTTTAAAAAGTAGAAATACACAAAACATCTACTCAATTACAGTAACGCGAGTAAATGTAATTCATTACTTTCCACCTCTGATCCTTAATAGCCTCTGCGTTTTACTCTCGTATCAACTCATGGTCATGAATACGGAGCTCCTACTGCCTGTGTGGTTTATAACAGGTTTATTTACTCATTTATTAATTAGAGATAACTTGTGTATTAGGGGTGGGCGATATACCGGTATACACGGTTAACCAGTAGAAATTTGTCAACCGGTAGAGATTTTGGTCTATTGTCTTAATCGCGGTTGAGATCACGTGACGTTGCACATTACGTAACCACGCAATACACATTCACTTATCTGGGAAGCCAAACACATCTAAAGTGGGACGAAACCGTGGCACCCGATTGAGCCGGCGTGGGCAGACCAAATATCCAGACCCGGTGGATCGCGCAGCGCAGACCAACTTGAGCAGCGCCGCTCGAATCACAAACCTGCGCGACGCTGATAGAAATAGACCGCGCCGACCATGAAAATACATTTTACCCCGCTGGGATGCGCACGTACAAACCAGGCATGGCAAGGCGGAAACAATCTTAAACAGTCCTGACATTTTAAAGAAATTGTTTTTAAATAAAAAAAAAAACAGTGAGTCGCACAGGTTTGTGATTCGAGCACCGCTGCTCAAGTTAATCCGCGCTGCGCGATCCACCGGGCTGCGCAAATAAACCAGATCATCGCTGCGCTATCCAGATAGTCGGCGCTGCGCTGTCCACTAGGCCGCGCAGATATTTGGTTCAATCGGGTGTATCAACTGTTTATTCTCCTTTATTCATAAAAACAAACTGAAATTCCAACACACTCGCGACACTCTAGAGCAGGAAGTGCGTATGCGCCTTTTGCCCTTCTACGGTAAGCCCCGAGGGGATAAAAACCTCACACACACACATATGCACCTCACGAGCGCCTGTGCACCTAACATTAGCACAGTGGTTCTCAAACTTTTTCTGTCATTCCCCACTTAAGGGGGTGAGCGAGTTTTCAAGCCCCACTTGTCAACAAAATAATAACGAAATCGGCCAAGTTTACTGTTTATTGAAATATCAACTTCTAAACCAATACGATCAAACAACACCAAGTTAAAAACAGATAAAATGTGCAATTGTTATAAAAGGCTTACGTTGTCACTTATCTTTGCATAATTGACCCCGTGTTTATTAGCTGCTCAGCAATCGTTTGTAGTTTTTTTGCACTGGCCAATTCTGTATGCAACTTTGAATGAAGCCATTTGTGCTTCGCTGTTCACTGATTCAGATTTTAACATGCGATTATCCTGCTGTCTGTATTCTGCCAGCTTTCTTTGAAAGAAGTCGAGTGGCTTATTAACACTGGAGTGTGTTTGTCTCTAAGTGTCTTCCATCATCTAATTTGATGGTCGGTGCAGTTTATTTCTGTCAGAGTCGCGCAGCGCTGCCCAGTGGGTCGCGCAGGTTTGTGATTCGAGCACTTAAACCGTCCGACGTTAAACCGTTATTGTTCCACTATGGTTCCACTTTTTCTCCCGGCCCACAACTGATGTTATTTTAAATTTACTTGTATTAATGATCCATTTATTTGTGTGTGATTGTTTAGTTTTTTTCCTATTATTTTCCACTAATTTCCTCTCGTTCATTGCGCCCCACCTGTCATGTCTGTATTCTCCACAAGTGGGGCGCGCCACTAGTGAGAACCACTGCATTAGCACAATATAACAAAATCAAATTAGGTCTGTTACACATCGAATCAAATATGGCCAAAGTAAAAAAAAAAAATGCGGCAAACCTCAGCAATTCCCAGTTTAAATAAAATTACATTATGTAAAACAGTTTCTTTGTTTGAATTTTTATTTATGCATTTTCAGATGCAAATTTCTATATTGTGATGTATATCGTTATCGAGGTAGAAAGTTGCTTCTATCGTGAAGGAAAATTTTGGTTATATTGCCCACCCCTACTTGTGTTTATCTTACGGTCGCAGCGTCAGCGTTCTGTTTACTGATTCAGTGATCAGAACTTCAGTCACCTGGTGATCTTCCTCTACTGTTTGTTGTTGTGTATATGATGTAACGCACTGCTCTGGCCACACCCACTCGTTTCCTGCCCCACGAGGCTACCGGCTGTAAGATTATCTGTGGTACCTCTTGGTTGAGGGGTGATGAGAGGGCGATGGGGTGTTGCACTCTCTCACACGCACACACACACACCCGCACGCCCGTAGTGTAAGGGGGCATTTATTTTTAGAGTTGAATTATTTCCGCTAAGTCTTTTTGGTGAAAGTCGCGTCGTCGTTCTGGTCCTCATGTGTAAACGGTCTACAGTTCGATTCTTATCTCTAATCAGTGCGACCAGCTCTGACCAGCAGTGTGTTTTGAAAAACATTTTTAAAAATTTCTAATCAATTTGTTAGTAAGACCATAGTGTGTGAATGAGTGTGTGTGGGCTCTGCGATGGATTGGCACGCTGTCCAGTGTGTACCCTGCCTTGTGCCCAGAGTCTCCTGGGATAGGCTCCAGGTCCCCGCGACCCTGGATACAGGATAAAGCGGTATAGAAGATGAATGGATTTGTTAATAAAGTAAAACAGTCCAACAGTGTTTTAATTTGAGAGACTTTTACTGCAGTAACACGGAGACGTTTTATTGTTCGTCCTCAGACAGAACAGTCTGGTGTTTTATTGATGTGTTTCAGGATGTAACTGTAACATCTGAGGCTCTGGCACGAAGCCAAGCTGCTTGGCATTGGGGTGTGTGTGTGTGTGTTTGTGTGACCTAATTTATATCTGCAACTCAGACCACTTCTTACCGACATCAGCGCGCCTCGCTTCACTGCCAGTGTTTACTAGAAGTGTTTCTCCTCCTGCGAGCGTCATCACACTGTGGACCTGAGTGTCGGTGCGTTTGATTCTCAGCAGATGGTCGTCTCCTGTTTCACATCTCGTCATTTGCAGCGTAAATCAAACAATAAAAATTTACTCTTACTTTTCTGTTTTAATGCAGTCCTCCCCCCCCAACCCCCCAAGTATTTATTTCTTTTTAAATAAAGTCATACAAGTGTTCTGGTGAAGATAAAAGCCTGAGTGTAAGATATGTAGATCTGAGTTCTCACTCTCTCATCTCCCCCTCGAGAGGGATTTTTTAAAATAAATTTTATTTATTGATTGATTTTTATTTCATTTAAAATGAATCAGGAGTTTCTGCATTTTGGACGCTCCCTCAGGAAACATTCTCTCATCCTCCACTTCTCACTCTCTCGTGTGTGTGTGTGTGTGTGTGTCTCTGCAGTCCGTGGGCAGGAGAACGGTGTGGACGGCTCTAAAGTAGGCGGCGTAGCAGGCAGAGGGACGGAGCGTGGCCGCCGAGGACGAGGCCGAGGGAGAGGTGGGGTTTTACTGCAGATTCATGAGCGAGTGTGTTCACACACATGATTAATCTAGGATACGCAACTGAGGACGAATATCCACACTGTTAACTATGAAATTAATTCTGTATCGTGACATCGTGGTGAGCAAACTTGTTGAAGAAAAAAAATGTAAACAAAATTGATGATTTAATAAACAATAGAAAGAGAATTAAAAGAGTGAAGCAGAGAAGTTACACATGAAGATTTAACTGAATTTACCTCATTTGATGCTTTAATCAAAGGGGAAAAAGTCAGTTATTCAATACGTCATGTGACGACTTCTGATTTTCAAAGTAATACGATGATAACGCGATGGTCACTTCCACGCAGACGTGGCTAGTTTTTATTGGACTAATGTGTGTCCCTGTAGGTGATTCAGTTCCCCCTACTTACAGACTCTACAGGCCGGGTGAAAAGTAAATGGGTATTAAAAATGAGTAATGAGTCAAAAATTTAAAACTGTTACTCAGACAACATCAGCTGCTCCAGTTAAACTCAGCTGGTCTGATACCTTCATACATGCTGTATTATTATAATAAAATAAAATCAGTCATGTGATCCGCGAGTGTAAAGTGTCTGAACGCACACGGGAAACCCCTTCACACGCTCCCTCTGTAGTGATGAAGGGCACGTCGTGTGTGTGCGAGAGCGACGCCGGAGCTGCTACCGGATGCTCTCCCTCTGTCTCTGTCGGAGTCCGAGAGCAACGTGTAGCTCCCACAGATTCCCCGAGTCATGCAGTGTTTATTACCCCACGCTTACTGTTACTGTCCAAAGATCGAAAAGCCGACGTGATCCTGTGACTGTCCTGTCTCACTGGTGCCTCTGTTTCCAGTAGGTGGCGCTGGCAGGAGAGGGGGGAGGTTTTCAGCTCAGGGCATGGGGTAAGTGTGACCCTCTCATGTGACTCTGACATGTGAATGTGGGAATAACTCTCCAGTGTGTGTTAGTAATGGGAAGTTTGAATCATTTTATTGACTTGGTTCTTTGAATCTCGTTCATCAAAATGAACAGGTCGGTATTTTGTTTAATCATTTTGTTCTTTTGATAAGCAATAAAATGTTGCATTTTCAATAAAAAGACCCCCAATACGTCTACATACACAAATTTTGACTATAATTCCAGTAATGAAAATATTACAATGTAACTAAGGACATATTATAATAAACAGAATGAGTAGCTCACCTCTTATATCTTCCAGTCCGAGTCGTTCATTATTTTGAATCTGTTGCACTGCATAGCGTCTGTGGTAGTCATGTAACGAAAGAACGAACGATTTGGAGTAAAAGAGTCATTGAGGAAGAATCGCTCCATTCTGTTTCTTCTACAGAACATATGGGGGTTTTGCGACGATTTGTGCGCCCAGTAGAAAATGAACGAGGCTCCTCCGACTCTCCGAAACTACTCGTTCTCCTGAGTCACATTAAAGATTCGTTCAAAAAGAACGAATCGTTCATGAATGACCCATCACTTGTGTGTGTTACTGTCTTCTGCTCTCGCTGCCTCTCTCTCTTTCACTCTCTTCATTCTCTCCTCTGATGTCTCTATAGCATCTATATAATTTTTTTTATCTATATAAAGTTTATCAACCTTTAAATGTTTTTCTCTCTCTCTCCCTGTGGTGTTGCAGTACGTTTAATCCAGCAGACTACGCTGTGCCGGCGCAGACGGAAGAAAGCTACGCCATGGGAAGCACATGGAGCAACACGGGCAACTTGGAGCCAGAAGACGGTGCCAGTGCGTCTCCCTCCGTCACTCACTCACCCACTTATTCTCTCTTCTTTTAAATCAGATTTATTTCATTGTACTTTAAGGTCAAAGTTTAAGGGCCAATATTATTTGTTGTTGAATTAATCATTAGCGCTATTTTTTTTATTTGAGACGTTTTTTTTTTAACACAGAGTAAAATTGGTGGTTTTAAACCGTAACATTCCAGAACTTTCTGTCTCCAGATATGAAGGTGTGTGTGTGTGTGTGTGTGACCACCCGGGTTGATTGTTTATATTTTTGCAGGACTCGAGTTTCCTGCAGGAGAAGGAACAAATTACGCACGGAAGTTCGACTCTGCTCCTGGTACGCGTCTCAGCCGAGCCGTCTTTACACCTTCTGTCTACACGTCCTGTGGTAACGTGTTTGGTAACCCCTTGTTTTTGTTTCCCCTCCCTCAGGTGCGTGGCGAACCCCGACAGAGGAGTGGGGCACCGAGGACTGGACCGAGGATGTAAGAGACACTCGTTACAGATGTAGATCACATTTTATATATTTGGTTTGAGGAGATAAACACGTCTTTCTGTCCCCAGCTGTCTGAGACGAAGATCTTCACCGCCTCCAGCGTGGTGTCCGTGCCCATGCCTCAAGAGAACGTTACCATAACAGCTGGACAGAGGTAACACGTCCATGTAACGGCTTTTTTTTTTTTTTTCTTTCCTTAAAGGTTGTCTGCCTACAAGATTAACACTCAGCAGTTCTTGGATCAGCCTGAAGATTCTGACTTGTGCTGGACAACAAATTGAGAAATCAGTCGATTTTTATTTATTTAGCATCTACTGTATTCACTACCGACTAGTTTCTAGGTGCTGAACAAAGTGAAAAGCAAAATTTTAAAGAAAGCCTTTTATTTCTCTTGTATATTTTACATTGCTGTTTATTTAAGCAAAAGTACACGTTATCCGATTAATCGATAAAATGTTTGGTAGAATACTCGATTACTAAAATGTGTACTACCAAGTGTAATTTCCGTCCTGTGAGCTTTAATTTATTAAAGCAACCCTTTTAAATTAACCAAATTTCTCATCATTAATTGCATTTTAGCATTGTAGAAATGCTGTTTGTTTATTTTTCCTTCCCTCTCATATGGCCTTGGAATATTGGATCACCGTATAATGTAGCACATGAAAGAATATAAAAGGCTTTAAAAGCCGGCTAAAGGCTTATAGATGTGCTCATCCGCGCCTCTGCGTGTGTGCTGTTGAATGTTAAGTAGGTGCTGGTTTAAATCATCATAAGCGTTTTGTGTGTGTGACTTTTTAACAGGATCGATTTAGCAGTGCTACTTGGGAAAACACCACCCTCGTCCTCTTCCGAGACGGAGTCTGCTCCAATAGACGCTTCTCAGCCCCCGTCTCTATCCCAGTCTCTGGTGTTTAGTAACTCCAAGCAGTCGGTCACGCTCTCCCAGCCTTCCTCCAGCTCCTCGTATAATCAGCACAGCATGGTGAGACCGCTTCACAATCAATAAATGAATACATTTTCTTACTTATAGGCTAATGGTGTATTCTTTATTTATTATTATTATTTTTTTAAATTGTTTTAATTTTTTTCCCTGACCCCAGGTGAGCATGCTCAGTAAGAGTTTCGGTGAAGTGGGCGACTCTAAAGGCGCCAGTGGGAACTCCACCACTGGCTCCCAGTTCCTGGAGCAGTTCAAGACGGCGAAAGCTCTGGCCCAGCTGGCGGCGCAGCACTCTCAGAGCGGCCCGTCCAGCACCGGGCCCTCCAGCTGGGAGTCCGGTCCCGCTCCCCTGGCACAGTATGGTAAGAGGTCGCTTTTCGGAGGTCTCGTGGGGTTTTCTGGTGTTAGTCTGTAACCAAGGAAACGGGTTCTGTGTTCACCTGACGATGGTTGTACAGAACACGAAGTTCTCTCACAAGGTGTTGTCGTTTAATCCGATGTGTTTAGATCTAAAGTCTCAGACGGACACAACGGGCCTCGGTCCCTTCACCAAGCGGCAGCCGTACCAGCCCGCCTCCTCTAGTGCGTCCTCCATGATGGACGCCTTCCTGCAGGAGAAAGGTCCCATCCCCTCCTCCACCTCGTCCCAGCCCACCCCGTCGCCCTCTCTGGCCCAAACGGTCTCCGCTCCGAAGCCCCCGGGCCCCACGGTGAGCCAGCAGCCGATCCCCTCGGGCCCCGCCGAGGTCCAGGCCTCCAGTCCTCTCCCCCTACAACAGCATAAACTCAAACACCAAAAGAAGAGAACCTCCATCTCCACCAAGGTAAGTGTTTCATCTGAACACCAACCACTTCACCTTCCTTTACCACCACACGGGAGGATAGAACATGAAAGTGGAGGGAAAAAACAAAAACGTTATTGCGATTCTTTTTATTTTTTATGTTGCAGTTCATATCATGACTTTTGAAAGTCATTTTCCATTTCATTTATCTTTGATGAATAAAACTGTAAAGTGTCTGTACATTTGAAGATATTAGCAAAAATATTTGTTTGATCTAAGATGAGTAATAGAACACATCAAGATGGTTTTTAAAATTTTTGTTTTTTTGTGCATGCATCACGTAAAAACTACTGAACTAGTTATAATGGGGTTTTCACATGTGTATTTGGCCGAGCTTGTGGTAACACAGGCTTTATTTCGTCACAATCGCATATCTTCACAGGAAGAGAAGATATGCTAATTTTAAATTTAAATGGGAAACAACCTTGTATAATTTATATGTGTATATATATATATATTAGTCCATCTGAAAATTCAACAGGTGGCGCTGTACATTTTTTAATATGCATTTACGAGTGTGTGATTGAAATCTACTTAATAAACCCGATCTCACACCTTCATTCCGCGCACTTCACACTAGCACGTAAATATTTTAGTTTGATCCAAAATTCAATAGATGGTGCTGCAAAAATTTAATAAGCAATTAAATTACATCTAGTTTTAAATACATAACCATTGTTTTGAACATGTGATGGGTAGAGAGGATGGATAGATAGACAGATCATTAATCCCAGAATCATGTCTTGCGTAGTGTTGTCCAATGGACTGCTTTTAGACGTTACTTAAAAGGTTAACAACACTCTTGTTGTTTGTTTATTTTAGCACATGGTACAAAAGGTTTTGTTTTCATACAAAATGTTTTGTGTGGAAACATTTATAATATTGTTAATTTTATTATTTTATATCTTCTCGGACAGGTTTTTGTTTCTAAACAGATCTTTTCCCCAGATATAACATGCATGAACAACCTGTTACATTTTTAGATACCAGAAATATTTCAGTCAATGCAGTTGTAATGAACATTTTAAACAATCTGTTTAAATGCTTTTTCAATAATTTATGCTTGAGTAAGCAAACGTTTTGAAATGCCAGGTTTCTACAGAAGTGATTCTGCTGTACATAAATTCTCTTTTTCCTATATACACACACGCACACATCAAACAGTACTCAAGATCATCTAAGACAAATTAATCAAAAATCTATCGCATCTTCAGGAACGTATTAAAACCAATAGTGTGTGTGTGTGTGGTTTTTATTTTATTTATATGTATATATATATTTTTCTTTCTCCCTCCATCATGACCGAACAGATCCCGGCTTTAGCGGTGGAGATGCCCGGTTCAGCAGACATTCCCGGACTCAATCTGCAGTTTGGAGCGTTACAGTTCGGCTCCGAGCCTGTCCTGGCCGAGTACGACACCGCGGCTGTAGCCACCACGACACCCGGCAGCGTCACGCAGAACAGCCTCTACACCAGCGCCAGCAGGTTTCACTCCTTCACTCTGTGTATACACACGCACACGTACAGTGAGGTGACAACACGAGGCGTACAGGAAGTGCGTACAACGTTAAACATACTGTCAACCTCTAGTCTTAACAGCATGACCTGATTAAACACACGGTACACCACTGCTCCGGCCTGAAGTGATCAGTTACACCTGAGAGTTGATTGATTGAATCCACTGTGTCTCAGTCGATGGTCTCCAAATGCACTACAGATTTTATAATGATGAACAGAAGTTTAAAGAAAGACACTGAAGACAACGCATGCAGGGACCAGACGACGGGTTCAACGGTGACACAAAGGCATCATGGCTCGTGATGGAAATTATACTGAGTAGTACCTTCTGTACAGTTGACTCCCTAAAATTTGTGGGGGATTACGCGTTCCTAGAGCATCCGCGAGTTGTGAAAAAACAAGAAAGAAATAAAATTTGTTTAAATCCTAAATATTCTCCTAAAACACTTTCATTTCATTTAAAACTCAGCTTAATACCTTAAAAATGTGAAAATAAAGGATTGTAAAGGTAAACCTGTGTACTGTACTGCTGTCTTCCGCAGTACTAGAATGTAAAACACTGATGTTACCCCTCATTATGTTCTGTAAGTCACACAAGTGTGTGTTCTGTGGTATAAGTACAGTAGGGTAAATACGGTAATAATTCACTAATCTGCAAACGACTGAGAACGTGAACTCAACCACGACTTTGCAGTATTATCAACTTGTATAATACTGTTTTAAATAGTTTTTGTATTTAATGCTTAATATTAAATTAAAAAAATGTTTTGTAAGGTAATTTTGCTGAATTTACATGAACACTTGTTACAAAATTTTTTATTATATTTGTCTTAATAGTCTAGTGTTAAAACACATGAAAAATTATGTTGCTTCAAAATAGTCATTAAAAATTGTGCAAGTTATTTGTGGTTTTCGTGAAATCGCAGGGGGTTTCTGTGAACAACTATTAGTCAGGCTCTAAGGAAAACGTTGTGACTCAAGACGCAAACTCTGAACCACGACTTCGCTGGGGGTTCGACTGTATAGAGGAGAAGTCACGCTACCAGCATGCGGAAAAAGCCGCGTCTGGGTTAAAGATGACGATGTGCTTGTTGATCAGTTAATCTATAGTTACTCTATTGTGAGAGTTTCTTTGTTCCCCCTGATGATGTAATCTTGCCTGTGTGTTAGTGAGCAGGCTCCTGCTCTGTCCAACGCCTCTCAGATGGAGCTGTACGAGCAGAGGGCGAGCCAGACCCGGCGCTACCCACCCTCTGTGTCCTCGTCCCCACAGAAAGACCTGCAGCCCAAGGTGAGCGAGAGAGAGAGTGAACACATGCTGATTAATCCTCATTTTACTCTACACACGTCTGCTGTTCTTTTTGGACTTTTAATTATAAACCGTAAGATTTTAACCAGACGTGAAAGATTTCACTCCAGACGTTTTTGTGATGAGTCATTGTTCCAGTCTGTGAGAGAGTCTGTTAAGCTTTTGTCTTGTTTTTAAGTAATGTGTGTTAATGAGTTTTCCCGCTTGTGTGTTTCTCGTGTACAGAACGGGTTCGGTTCCATTCAGACGACGCAGTCTCTGGAAGGTAAACATCTCGTCTGCAAGCAACAGGCTTAGATTATTTTTATTTGATTAACATTTTCTCTGGTAAACTTTTTGAACAATGACTGCTGTTTACTGGTAATTCCCAACGAACATTCGAGTTACAAACAAACCGTTCAAACAGTTCTGCTTCAGTGGAAAACCGCTCAAAACGGAGAGAAAAAGCAGTGGAAACAGATAAAATGACATCCAGGATTTAAATTACAATTTTATATGTCTCATAGACAGTACGATATGCAGTGAAATGCTTATATTACCACCCGTGACCTTAAATATTATCACTAAGAAGTAAATAATGGAATAAAATAGAGAAAAATATTAATTATCGCAAATGTAGCTATAAAAAAATAAGAACAAAATATGAAAGATAAAAAAAAAACAGCTGTGCAAATATAGATAACTTTTGTTGTGGAAATTGAAATAGACTTTAAATGGAAATGTCCAGGGAGTCTGCAAGTATGCATAAATGTGCAGATGTGCAATGTCCATAAATGGGTATAGTCATAATAGTATACATTTTAGTTGCTCATCAGGTATTTAGTCGGAAATTTAATTGTGCAAAAGCGTCTCCATTCATCCTGACAAACGAACACCTAATTGATACTTAAAGCAGATGTTTCATTCTTTCTTCTTCTTTACCAATCTGACTCTGGCCAAATCGCCTCACTGTGTTTGTGTCCAGCTGCAGCAGGCTCTGCAGTGTCCGTGAAGACCGCGCCTGACTCGAACGCTCCCTCCACCGTCTCCAACATGGCCTCCATGTCAGAGCCGCCCTCAGGCCCCGTCTCCCTCCTGACGTCCTCCAGTCAGACACCTCTGGCTCCACTTGGACATGAAGACCCCTCGTCGAACACACTCCCTCCTCCACAACACAACAGGTGAGGGCAAAACGTGTTTCTCGTGTGAAGCGCTGAAAGTGTAGAGAGCGTGAGGAATCTGACGTGTTGCTCTTTCTCGCAGTTCCCTTTCCACACCGCAGGGCAGCCTGACTCCCTCCACAGTGCGCACTTCCAACACAAGCTTACTGGTGAGCAGAAATGTTAAGCAGAAATGCTAAAGTAAATGTTAATGTCCAGCTCAGCATGACATAAGCACCTGGAAAATGTGTGTGTGTGTGTGGGGGAGAAACAGTTAAATGCTGTTAAAATAAATATTAAGAAATAAGAGAGCATTGCAATTAAAAAAAAAAAAAAAACCTGGAGAGCCACAATACATAGTGTAAATGCAAATCATGGGTTATTATTCCACCAAATACTCATTTCTAAATGTTATTTAGCCAAAGCATTAACACAATTTGTTTAGTTATTTACATTTTGTTTTGAGTTATTAAAGTTCTGCAAATACTGCATGATTGTGGGTTAATTTCATGTGTTGTGATGTCATTTCCTTTAAATATACTCTTTGAATAACAGTTATATTTTGAATTTAGGAAAAATCTTGTCAGCAGTTCACAAAAAAAATTGGTTATCTCACCAATACCTGCACCTGTAAAGAAAAAAGAGACTACTGCAGCATAATTAGTTTATCATTTCCTGTGTGTGTGTGTGTGTGTGTACTTTATAGTATATTTACAGGATCCTTGAAATGAATAAAATATAAATCCACTTTTATCCAATATAAAAAAAATAAAATAAATGTTATTAAAGATTTTGCTAAATTCCGAGACCGCCTCTCCAATAATTATTCTTGCTGTTCCCCTAGTGGACTGTGACGGTACTGCAGACACTTTTTCTGCCTCCGTCAGATCAGATCGACTCTTTTTATCCGATGTCTCTCTTGCAATTTTGTGTACACACACCAAACTTTTACTCTCTTACTTTGTCACCTTAATTTTTTATATATATATATAATACCCTTTGTTTTTCATTATGTTGCAGTTTGATTCCATCAGTTCCATTCTGGGGAAAGAAAACAGTTAATTGGTTATGGGTTGAGCATTTATTTATTCTTTCTGCTAATATATTCATACCTCTTCGTCTTCGTCCCCCTCAGCATCCAAATGTGGACGGTGACTCGAGCCTGCACTCGTCTTCCTTTGCCTCGGTCTCTGCAGTGGCCCCGTCTGCCGTCCCCCCTTCCTCTACGGTCTCTTCCTCTTCCTCCTCGGCTCCTGTCTCTCACAGCGCTCCCGTTCCTCTGTCCTCCGCCTCGGTCAGCGCCGCATCCGCTCAGGTCAGTCTGGGTCCGGTCAGTAGTCTGGCCATGGGCCTGAACAGTGCGGGCGGAGTCGCCTCAATCATCCCTCCCGCTGCTGCCTCAGCCGTGTCTTCATCGGCGGTATTGGCGTCGGCCGCACCATCGTCAGCTTCGTCACGCAGCACCGCTGCCTCAGGTAACTGAAATGTCTGACCTAAGTGTAGACCTCCCCCCTCTTATTTTACTCAGAGTGTTGCGTTGTAATGCTTGGTGTGTTTTGCGTGCAGGGAAAGCACCTCCGAATCTGCCTCCTGGAGTGCCTCCTCTCCTTCCCAACCCCTACATCATGGCTCCTGGCCTGCTCCACGCGTACCCGGTGAGAATCTCCCACTAAACCTCGCAAAGCTTTCGTTTCCTTTCTGCGTCGATTGAGTGTCTGACATGCCCGATCTCCTGTCTATTTCAATCACAGCCCCAGGTCTACGGCTATGATGATCTGCAGATGCTCCAGACAAGAATACCACTGGTGAGTTCAACAGACGCACATGACCTATCATGACCTCTGGATTCGTACACAATGAGGTTAAAGTGGTGCAGCTGGAGGTGTGCCGTGGGACAGCAGTTATTTTAAATCGAAGTTTAAATTAGAGTCGCTGCAGCCCTGACGGTCCGTACTTAGTGTTAACGTCATGAGAGGGCACAGCTGGAATAGTTGATCATGTGACTGAAGCCATTCAAAACAATTGAATGACATGGACGAGAACTCGAGTTCATTTGCATGTGAAGGCAGGCGGGCGAATACTTTTGGCAATATAGAGTACATCTTGTACACATCTAAATAAATATATTCACTCAGTTCATTAATATCTATTTATTAGAACTACACGGTTATGAGTGAGAAGCAAAACAGTATTTCAGTTCCTCTGTGTGGCTGCACATTGACAAATTTACAAACCTTGAATTCCTCAGCTTGTTGCTTCTTCTTCTGTTACATGTAGGATTACTACAGCATTCCGTTTGCTACTCCGACGACGGCACTGACGGGCAGAGACGGCAGTTTGACCAGCAACCCGTATTCAGGTGGGATGATCAGCTCACGATATTCACACAGTGCTTTTGATACTTGAGACAAAAATCAAACACGTCCACTGTCGTTTCAGAGCTTTAATCTCGCGTGCTGGATGTAGACGGGTGAAGCAGAACGTCGTGCGTTTTAGAGTTTCTCACACTTTTTGTCCAAATCAACCCATATATACACACAGTGGCTTGCAAAAGTTTTTGGCCCCCTTGAACTTTTCCACATTTTGTCACATTACAGCCACAAACATGAATTTTTTCATGAAAAGGACCCCCCCCCCCCCCCCAAAAAAAAAGTGAATGAAAACTTCATTGTGTTTCAAATCTTAATTAGAAACCTGTTAATAATGATGCATAATAATAACCTGAGCGTTTTCCTTTTTTTTTTCTTTAATCCTCCCTTTTCACTCACCTGTCCTCGTTTGTCCTCAGTAGCTGGTGACCTGACGAAGTTCGGCCGTGGGGACACTTCCTCTCCAGCTCCGGCCACCACACTGGCCCAGGCCCAGCAGAGTCAGACCCAAACTCATCACACCACACAGCAGCCCTTCCTGAACCCGGCTCTGCCCCCAGGTTACAGCTACACCAGCCTGCCGTACTACACCGGCGTGCCCGGTCTGCCCAACACGTTCCAGTACGGCCCTGCCATGTTCCCGGTGAGAGAAATGTGTTACACCTGCGAACCCACGTCTCGTACCTGCAGCTCTATTCAAACATCCGTAACGAACCGCTACTAGTTTCCGTTCACAAAGATCAGGTTCAATATTTAAAAGCAAATGTTCAGTTTTCAGTCTATTTACTTATGATATTAACCAAACATATTTAAAGACATTGAGGCATCAGGATACAACAGAGCAACTTTCTTTCATCAAAATTCTGTTACTGTTGCAAATTTGTCATGTTTAATAAACTATGACTAATAGAAGAGTTTGTCATTTCCACAGTAAGGGTTTTAATTAAGCATTTCTAGCGGTCCACTCTCAATTATCTAGCGAAGGTAAATAATAAATAATTGATGGTATTTGTCAAATGTGCCGTACAAACTCCTGCCTTGGGGTGCCCAATAATAACGTGCTGTTCGAGCATCTTTTTATTATCGCTTAGTTGAGCACTCGGTAAATCATCAAGCGATATGAAGTCATCCCTACAGTAACGTACAAACCGTCCAACGTACCAAACTGTCAACTCTTCAAGATTAAACTTGGTAGCCAAGAAAAAAAATCAAACGCACACAAAAACATAAAATAAAAATCAGGTTCGCGGATATTGATCTGTCATTTCTCTAGATCTGAGATGCGCAGGTGATGGAGAAGGAACAGCCAATCAGCAGTAGTGTGTGGATGTCTGTGATGGGCTGGTTTTGTGGCTGTTTTGTAACACTGGACACAGTTGAGCCAGCGTACAGGCAGAGTCGAGCGCGCACAGAACTGTGTGCGGAGAACATCTTGAGCGAGCAGGGGAGACACCACACACGCAGAATCGCTCAGAATTGTGGCAGGAATATAACGCCATAATATTCCACCCTCAATGACCGATCGTGTGACTGATTTAAAAATTCGCTTGTGCTCCTTCATAACTGAGCTTGACCTGTCATTTAATATCGCCCACCCACTCGTCACTTTATGTAAGAAATTAGCGGAGGATGATTTAACTAATTGATCAATTCCTGTGTACTTTGGAGTACTATTATTGCCACGTTTGGGTCGCTGCCATTTTTTTAACCCCGCCCACCGCTGGGCTAGCAGACTAGCAGAGTTTAGGGGACGGTGTTGTGCGCTAAAATGCCCCTGTGCCATGGATATATTTTAAAATATATATATTTTTCATATACATGTATACTATTATATTCATTTTATAATAAAATTAGTTTCATCTAATTTTTCATCATAAACAATATTTATTTGCATATTTATGACCAAGCCCTGAAAAATAAATGTGCCACAAAATAAACATTATACAAGAATTTGTGTTAATGGTCTTGACAGCTGTCTAGACCTCATTATAATGGTTATCATATTTGATGATAATCCTACGAATTTATGTTCTAATATAATATTTGATAGCAATCCATGGCAGGGGGGCATTTTAGCATAACACCGGCACGGGAACCAGAGCAGTGGAAAAGGGGTATTACTGTCCTGTCTTGGTCTGGCTGTAGCATTTACTTCAGTGATTGTACTAAGATGGGCTAATAATGTCAATCTAGTCACTGAACACATTGAGAAGAAAATGCTGTATTTTCTTGAATAATACTGGGGGCATAATGCAAATATGAACATATCTAAAAAGAGCCACTTGACAATAATAATGATGATCAGGGTTATACATAGGCTGTTTATATATTTGGGCCCAGGGGCCAACAAGTTGTGTGTTAAAAGTGCGTCGCCTACATAGTACCCCCACCACTACTCACCGCGGACAATATTTTTGCATGAAATATAAGAACCGAGTCACTAATGTCCTCATCAAACAATAAGACTGTTGTTGTGTCTCTGTCCAAATTTAACACCGAGGCTGTGGAGAATACAAGGTCTAGTTTTCTGGTTGGTGAGCTAGAGAGAAATACGGTTCAAAACAAACTGTTTTGTTGCTAAATTTTGAACCTGTTAAATCTGTAGGTGCAGATCCGCTGGGCCGTGTTCTTACATATACGAGGCAGGATTGGTCCTGGAGATTATAATGATTTAAATATATAAGCGGATTATTTGTAGATCTCCCTCAGCCCACATGTATTTACAGTGCAGGGCTTTGATGTGTGAGTGTCTGCGTGTGTTTTTTGGTGTTTGTTATAAACGTTGATTTTGTGTGTGTGTGTGTGTTTACTCAGGTGGCGCCTACGTCCTCCAAACAGCACGGTGTGAACGTGGGAGTCAACGCGTCTGCCACAGCCTTCCAGCAGGCGAGCGGATACGGATCCCATGGATACAGCACTGGTAAGATATTCACACACGCACACAACCACACACACACGTACACAACCATGTCCTCGCTCTCACGAGGACTCAACAGGTGGCCTTTAACAGGGTGCACCTTACCTTCCTCTCCATTAAAATAAACTTTCCATTTGTTTAATCCGTGTGTGTGTGTGTATGTAATACTATCCATAGGAAAAAAATCTGCGTTAGTTAGACTCTTGCGTTAGTTGCGGTCAGTTTAGCCGTAGGCACCTAGCAGTGTTGGTTCGGCTCGGTCCGTTTAGCGGTGAGGGATGGCCTCGCGGTGGTGGGACGTCACATGCTTATCCACGCTTCCTGCTTTTCTGCTCTTCACTCCTCTCCCGTGTGTTTTGCTTCGCTCTTTCCCTGGGCATCGTTTCGTCCGTCTCCGTCCTTCCTGCGCTCCGTGTCCTGCTTCTGCTTTTTACCTTCATTTCACACTAATGAAAACCTCTCCCGACGATTTTCTTTTTAATTTATTTATTTTTGCTTGCTGCTTCCTCTCTCCTCGCGCTCCTCCCCTTCTTTCGTGTCCTGCCTGGTGTGTGTTTCTAATGCTGTGGGGCTGTGGCTGTGTGTGCCTGTTTGCAGGCTATGAGGATTTGGGCCAGGCTTCCGCAGGGAGCGGGGATTTCTGTAAGGGCGGCTACGGCAACGCTGTGGCTGCTGCCGCCGCTGCTGCTTCTGCTCAAAACAAACCGGCCAGCTCAGTCACCGCGCCCGGAGTGGGTGAGTGCACACGCACGCCGAACGCCCTCTCTCTCCACATCTCTCCCATGTTTCTCTTCCTGTCCTTCTGTCTTTCTCTGTCTCGTTTCTTGATATCATTTGCTAGATCACGAGCACTAACCTCAAAGGGGAAACGCCAAGCCGGCCCCAGTGTTAGGCCCCGCCCTCCTGACATAATGTTCATACTGAAATAACTATGAGAAGTGTTCAAGTCAAACCGGGACTAGTGATGACGTTTGTGCGAAGATTTCAAGCACAGAACGGTGATGAGCCTCTTAGTCGATGAGAGACTCTGGTGGTTCGTCGCTCGCTGCAGTCATTACTTGTCTCGCGCACACACACAATCGTTCACCAAAACCACTCGCACGTTACAGGAACTCGGCTGAGAGTTGGCGCCACGTCCTCCGTACAGTCCTGACCTCGCTACAAGACATTTCCACATTTTAGGAGTTCCTGGGAGACCAGCGTTTCATACATGAAGCAGGAAAAACTTTCTCCCTTGGTGTCCAAGCTCTAGTGAAACACTAAGTTCATTAGTGTATCAGGAGATTATATAGAGAAATAGTGTTTTTACTCCTATAACTGTTTTCTGCACAATCAAAAGTCCCGCTTTGACTTGAATGGCCCTCGTAGTTAGCTAATCCGTCGTCAAGCCAACATGCTAGTTACAATTATTATAAATAATCAAATGAAAGGATTTGTTAGATCCGTAAGATCAGAGCTCTCATCCTTTAAAGGACATCAGTCTTTAGTCCAAGTGTAAAGTGGGACGGAGTGGGACAGGACTTGAGCAGCTGCTCTTAAGTGTGTTCATGCACAGGTGAACCGAAACGTCGTGATTAGATTAGTCTTCACCGTGTTGCAGTAAAGTACATGGAGCGTCTGGAGCACACAGTGTGACGGCGCTGACTTGTGCCCGAGGTCGTCCTCTAGTTCACGAATATTCAATTTAAACTTAAGATCTGGTTTCTCTTTAATTACGGACTGAATCAGCAACTGACCTTTTATTACAGTAATAAGTTCATGGCTATTAATGTTCTCCTCAACCCTGTGCACTCGTCTCTGTTTTCTAAAGTCTCTTTTCCCGACTCTTTATCTACGGTGCTAAAAGTTCATGTTCATAGTTTTCGCATGATTTCTTTAGGTCTCTAAACGAGGTGATGCATTATGGGATATGGGGTCAAGTAGAAAACACTCCACAGAGTTGAGTTGGTTCTGACTTGGTGTAAGAGCTGTACAGAGAATCAGGGCATCGGGTGCGTTACAGGTCTAGAGTCAGGTGTAGACTGAGAGCGGAATGACATCGTCATCATCGGTGGGGTTTTTCCGTCTCAGGATTCAGACGTGTGTGTGTGAGAAGCTGAAGGTGTGCAACTTTTTTTTTTTTTGTTTTTTTTTGTTTTTGCAGCGTGTCTGCATTTGAAGTGGTGTAAATGTTGCAGTCCTTCTATAATCCTGCTGGTGGCAGGAGATGATAACTTTTTGTGTGGTTGGAACTAATGAACTAATTATTTGCTAGGTTTGTTTGGTTAAGAGTTGTTACAAAACTGAAAAGAAATCTGATTATTAAACTGATACAGACGCGTGTATGGTGGTGATGTTACGCCGTCTGCTCCCTGCCGATTCCTGTCTTTATTATTCGGCATAATTTGATTAACCGTATGACGAGCAGAATCCCAGGCTGATGCTACGTTTCTTCTTAAATGAAAAATGTCTGCCTTCAGTCGAATGAATCGGACATTTATATTAACACTGCAGATGGGGTGTGGTTGTGTTTCTGTACAAAGAGTAATGTGTGTTTGTGTGTCCTTTCAGGAGTCTCTGTTACGTCCAGCAACACGGGTGTCCCTGATATTTCAGGGTCTGTTTACACAAAGACGCAGGTGAGCGGTGAACCTTAATGAGATCATCAGAGGTTTATATGAGCGAGTTATTCAGTCACTTTACTGTTTCTTTTCTGTCTCTGTGTGTGTTTGTGTGTGTCCGTGTGTGTGTAGTCCTTTGAGAAGCAGGGTTATCACGCGGCGGCGGCACCGGGCGCCTCGTTCAGCGTGCCCTCGGCACTGGGCAGCGGCGGCCCCATCAACCCCCCCGCCGCCGCCCCCTACCCCCCCGCGCCCTTCATGCACATCCTCGCTCCTCATCAGCAGCCTCACTCACAGATGCTGCACCACCACCTACAGCAGGATGCCCAGGTCAGTCTCTCTCTCACACACACACACACACACACACACACACACACACTGATCTCTTCAGATTAGCCATGCTAGCTTCACACCAGTGTGCACCGCTACCGGCCTTCTTTGTGTTCGTATCTTCTTTTAAAGCATCAAACTTAAAGCAAATAGTCTATTTTAGTTCGTCTAATTGGTCTATGACAAATCAGTCACTGAGGAACACGAGTAGTGGCGGTGAGGAACAACCTCCCTGAGAGGGCAGGAGGAAAACTTTGAGAGGAACCAGACT